>JAEPRD010000134.1:0-88923 GCA_016758985.1 Mucor saturninus
CCTAATAAAATTAAATAACAAGCTACATTAACAAAAGTAGAAATTAAAAATAAAACAGAAATTACAGGATTTCGTGATGTAATTACTAAAATACCTGATAATACTGAACCAAAAGCCAATAGATCTATTTTTTTGCTCATCATAAATTTTAAAAGCCTTCAGTATAGATGAAATGCGGAGAGCTTAAAAAAATTCTTAGCCAAAGGATGGAGCCTATTTAGGATGTAATAAAATGCTTTTACCCTTAATATTTACTTATAATAGACAGACATCTTTTTGGCACCAGTGTTTTTTTTCTTTCGTCGATGTCAAGTAATTTTATATTAAAAAAGGAGCATTCACAGCCACCAAGAAAAGTTTAATCTTAATGGAGCTCAATAACGTGAATGCTTGTAATAAAAGTTGGACTGTTGAGTTATTTAAAACTAAGAACGTAACCAACTCAAATAGCCTTTGTCGCAATCAGACAATGTTTTGCTTGTATGTAGGGGAAGATTGTTTGCTGCTCATCCGAGCGAAATCGGTTAAAAATTAACATATACCCCCCTTATCATCTATTTTCTTTTTGCAACTCTCTTATAAAGGCAACAATAATAAGTAGTATCTAAAAGATTTTGAACCCACCCTCTTCACTCTTCTCTATACGCCTCTCTTATAAGCAATGTGCTGGCAGTTTATTTATTGCATGAATGCATGGAAAAAAATATTAACGACTGTACGTTTTTTGCCTACAAGACCACCATTCTATTTACACAACTTTTAAAGGAAAAAATTAATGTTTGTGTCTGTCAAGTACTAGCAATAAAATTTATAGATCAATCTATTCTTAATACCATGCCACCTATTTTCAAAATCAATTGAAATGCATAGATGATTGATTAGTGAGAGTGTTTAATGGAGTATTATTACAGACATGTAAACCTTTTTGAAATTATTCATAGGGTATCTTGATACCCTAACGCTTTTACAATATAGAACTAAATTTTGGATAAGTTGTGTTGCGATTTTATAACTCACCCAAGTGAGCATCATAATACCAGAAATTCGTCTATCTCTTAACAGAGCTACTTTTTTTTTTTTCAAAAAGCCAAAGTAGACGCTTTGTAAGTGTGTCAGGGATAATTGTCAGATGCTGTGAAGCAGGACTAAATCAGATTTATTAATCAATTTTGCGATCACGTATGCTTTCAACTGCTGTCAAACATAATTTGAGAAGCTTGACAATCTTGTAGACTACATGATATAACAGCATGGCAAATGCTGACAAATTATGTCTTTCAATAACTATGAATAGCGAAGAAAAGCGGAAACTGCCTATTGGAGATGTACTTTATATATTCAGTAAAAGATACGCTTTGAATTAAACATCCTTCTCTAAATGATATCCTCAGGACTCACACATTCTTTTCTTGTGTGTATTTCAAAACCAGAAAGATTGACTCATCATTAAAACTCAGGAGAGTTGTGCAATATGTAAAGGATCAATTGTTTCATAGCAGCAGAGTTCTTTTAGTCTATTTTTACCTCCAATAAAGATATACTTTTATCTCATTATTTCTCAAGTGTATTATTTTTGTCAAATACCACACTTGGCCTAAAAAAAAGAAAAAGAAATTACATACAATTTTAACGTCGTTGTCTGTTGATACCCTTTCAATTCATGCTACTTCATTAGTTACCATTGAAGGTCTTTTCCTGCATCTCTCTTGTAAGCTGGCGCCTATCTTTTGGAAACATTCTTCAAGCTGTTATAGTATCAGGAATATGGCTTCGTATGGTCATTGATGTTACCATTGTTAACAACCAGTGGGTGACAAAAAAAATGCATTATATCAAATTGTCTTCTGGAACACGAAAATTAAGGTTTACATATATAGATTACAACTAAATTTCTGGATATACAATGCATGTACATTATTGTATTTGACAAAGATGATCTAACTGCTCATATGAATATACTGGGGGAGAAGCGTTATTGATTTAAAACTTTTTTCAGTGCAAAAAAAAAAAAAAAAAAAAAAAAAAAAAAAAAAAAAAAACTGAAGTTATTAGTGGACGGACCTCAAAGCGAATGATCACATCAGATAAAGTGTATTTTATTTCTTGAACTTTACTGCCTATTTCAAAAGTGTTGTCTAATGGAAGCTCGATTGTGCTTCAGATGTAACCGCATTCAGGCTCGGTAAAAATATTCGGATGTTTAAGGGCATAAGGTTGTATGATCTGTGCTACAGTTCAGATGTCCAGTAAGGAAACTCTACGGGTCATAAATTAACTGATCACTTCATTAAAAACAGACGTGGCTGGAAATGAATGGATAAATTAAAAAAAAAACAAAGAAATTGTGAGGTTCTTTTTTTCATATTATTAAAATGAGGATTAATGCATAATAAAGTTTCAGTGGCTAGATAAACTTTCCATGAGGTCCAAGTAAAAAAGACCTAGAGTCCTTTAATTTCATTGGGCTGGATTAGATTTTCCGTAAAAAAAAAAAAAAAAAAAAAAAATGTTTAAAAGCGGGTTTAAACTATCCGTTGTTCACATTCAAGAAAAGACATGTGAATGGAAGCTATCTATCACTCTGGCTTCAATTCGGTTTTGCTATACAAGACGATTCGACAAGAAAAAAGGGAAGCATCGAGGCAGATGAACATTTTATTTTTTTAAATGACAAGATCTATTTTCTCAAAAGTCAACATTTTTAACTGTCATCACTTCATTGTAAACGATCCTTGACAATGCACAATACCTAACAGTGTTTTCTTTGCAATATAATATGCTTGGATAGCGATTGAGTTTACCCAGACAAAGATAGACAAACCGGCGCCCTGAGGATGACACCTTACTCGTTTTTCTGGGTTTTTGTGTGCTACACACTTTATTTGGGAATAAAAATTATAATGCTTTTTTTTTTTTTTGTCTGGTTAAAAGAAATCACAGGGCAACCAAACAAACAAACAAAAAACCATTGGGATTGGTTCCAAAGAGATAGAGTGTCAGGAGATCAATGGATGAGGGGTGATACCTTTTTTTCTATTCTTGATTGTGGGATAAACAATTATGCTTATTTTTAAGTTTCTTTAGCTCCTTCAATACAGGGAAAAAATTTCAAGGCAAATGGATGTTGCCATCGTAACGCTGAAATTGACCACATTATGACAATGAGCTCTCTTGGATCACAGAAAAGAAAGGATCGAAATGAGTCGTGTGACATAAGATCATGCTTGTGACTCCAAAAGTGTTTAAATTTTTTTATTGGAGAGGAGAATGAAAAAAAATGAAAAAGAAAATAAAAAAAAGAAAAAAAAAGAATGTGATCCGTTTTTTTTTCTCTTTATTATCACAAAAAAAAACTCCAAAATGTCATCTTGGCGTAAGTAATGAACATGATGAACGCAAAAGAAGAAAGAAAGAAAAAGAAGACTGAAATAGAGTTGTTTTTATTGTAGTTTCACAAATCACCAGTACAGTTACCAATATTGCGGGTATTGCAGAAGAAGGATCGGTAAAGACACCGGGTGATTCAGCTATTGATGGACAATATTACAGTGAGTTAGTTGCAAAGGATTATGAATGGACTTTGGCTTCTGGTTCTGCTACCGAAAATCAAATCTTTTACATGACTACCAAGACGGGCGGATTTATTTTTGTCCAATTGATCTACTCTGGTATTGGGTAAGAAAAGCTTAATTTTTTATGTGGTGTTTATCAATATAGACTAAAAAAAAAAAAATGTGTATGTCCATAGTCTTTGGAAGCCCACCGTCTCCTTCACTTGCCGTTTTTACGATCCCTTGTCCAACAAGAACAAGTTCAAGAACTTTAACCAAGCATCTGAATTCACACTTTCCAAAGATCGTCGTTCTGTCAAGACCGAATTCTTCAATGTGACACTGGATGAAACTCTGAGCAAATACAAGCTTTCGATTACACATCCTGAGTTGATTGTTGATTTAGATTATGTTCGTATTGATAAAGGATTTAAAGTGGGTGAGGGTAAGACCTTTTTGGGTGGTAAAGATCAGAATTCGGCCGCCGGTATTGTTTCACATAAATTCTGGCCCCGTTGTGCTGCTAAAGGCACTGTCATTATTGAAAAGCAATATTACGAAATTGATGCTCATGGTATGTTTATTCATGCCATTCAAGGTATGCAACCTCAATTAATCGCAAGCAAGTGGAACTTTATCGATTTCCAAGCTGAAAATGCTGCTCTTTCCATGATGCAATTCACAACAACAAAGCAATACGGTGGTGTTGAGGTCAATCAAGGTTCCATTGTGCTTAATGATAAATTAATAAGTGTCTGTGTCGAAAATAACGTGGAGATGCTCAATCTCAAAAAGGATCCCGAAACTGATTATGATATCCCTCAAAGCGTTCAATTATCCTGGAAGGGTAAGACATTAAAGGAAAATCCCAACGATCAAGTTAAAGACGTCTCAGTTGTGATGGTTGTTCCTCTTAAAAACTTGATTGATAAGATTGACATCTTGGCTGAAATCCCTTGGTTCCTCAAGAAAATCGTTCAAACCTTTGTTGTCAAACCCTATGTTTACCAATGGCTTGATGATGCAACCGCCGAAATCACCATTGGTGACGAAAAATATTCTTGTCCTGGTAAATGTTATCAGGAACTCGTCTTTGTATCTGCTTTTTAAAATCCCCCTAAATCCCCTATAATCACCTTTCTCTCTCTCTTTCTCTCTTACATAATTTACTATAATTCAATTTTCTCTTTTCATAATACTATTTTGTCCGTGTTTTATTATTATTATTCTTAAAAAAAAATGTGTCAATTTTCCCACTAATAAAATTCACACCTCCCTTCTTATCACCGCCTAGACTTTTACTTCGAGGTCGTCGGCTTGTGCTCTCTTTAATTACGATTTCTTCTCGATTCAAAGCCTTGTACTCGTAACCATGTGGTAAATAGATTCGACAAAATGATTGGACAAGCTTATACAATGAAGTACCCTTCTGTCGCTTATTATACGAAAGTAACACATTGACCACCAGGGCCTGTTGTCTATTTATATTACTCGCATCTAATTCCGCTGATACATAAGAGAGAGATAATAATGAATATACATGCCTACTACACACACAGAAAAAAAAAACCTTTACCACACTTTGATTCCATAATGTCCCAAATAGAACTAGACCGAAAGCGGTGATAGCTGACATTTAGCAAAGAAAACACATGTCGTTTTGCCGCTTCGAATTCTAGTCCGGTGGATGCGGAGGGCTGACGTTGTTGCTCTAATAAGGCGTTTCTCACTGTTCTAGAAATTTTGTCTTCGAGGTTTACTTCTAAATCCGAATGTGTGGTCAAATAAGCTTTAGCGATTTTATTGGCTACTTGTTGTCGCTCCATGTCGCTTGTGAAATTGTAACTTTGGTAATTCTCCACCGCTAAATAAAAGAACTACGCTTTCCCTTTGTTAGGTAAAATAGCTTCTGCTTTTTTTACTTGTTTAGGATCTTACCAGATTCTCGCTACTGTATTCGTTCAAGAGGTGATATAAGAAATAGCCTAGTGGTGCGGATGAATCCAAAAGGGCTTTCAAACCCTCTTTTCGTACTTCCTTGGCTGTAACCTCGATATGTTCTCCGAAAAAATGATGCAACGCCTTTTTATTGTTATTCTTTCCATGCTGTTTATGGGTCACTTTACATTCTGCTGATGCTGATGCTGTTGTTGTCGATGAAGAAGGTGGTGTATTGATAAAGTGAGAGGAAAGCGTGCTACCGATGGATAAGGATCGACCACGAAAGACTACATTGTCCTCGTTTGAAACTGTGGTGGCACAAGGGTCAAAATAATAGGAAAGATCATATTGATCAGGCGTTGTCACAGCTGTGTTATTACTACTGCTGGCAGTATGGGTGGAGGAAGTGACGGTACTGCTGGACTGGTATAGCGTTGGTAAAGGATCAAGTATCGGTTTCTTTCTATTGCAAAAACTACTGTAAAATGTAGAAGAAGGATCGCTAAATGGTATGGACATCATAAATCTACTGCGATAAAATATAAATTAATATAAATAAAAATGTAAAGAGAGAGGAAAGAATGGAAAAAGTAGAAAGAAATGGGGTCTGTTTAACTCATAAGTGTTAATTTATTCTTGGTGCAACAGATGGTAATACAAATAGTCAGTGAGATAAGTTTTCCTGGTAAAAAAAAAATAGGTGATGGATTTATTATATTAAATTCAATCATCATGATGATTTTTTTGCGTTTTGCTTTTTAGTTCGTGTTACGGGTTTTAGACAAAAAAAAAAAGGCATGTTCCTCTTGTCTATATATCAAAAAGAAGTGGGAATGAGAATTCAATTGATAGATAGTAGAGTAACAGATGAATGATCAATTTACAAAAATCCCTTTAATGATAAGAAGAGTCACCATTACAATTTTAATGTTGGAAACAACCCAACGTTGTACAGTGACGATTTTTATTGGTCATGGCACCATTTTAGCAACTGGGAAAGGGAGGACGGATAAATTGACCTGCCGTCTATTTGATATACGCTTTGCGGAACCATAGCAACCTGCATTCCTCACTATCTTCTTCTTCTCATCTGATAACCATTTTGCGTATCTCTTTTAAACACAAGGAATGTTTATCCTTTTTTTTTCTTCAATTTCACATGCCCGTAAGTTGAAAGATAAACTATCAAGCATGCAGATTGCGGTTTTGTGTGTGTGTGTGTGTGTGTGTGAGATCTGAATTTACAATGGAACCTGGTGATTTCTAGATTGTTGTTATATCCAATTGGTTCTTTTATCTACATCCACATTTGACTGATCTACCATCTGCAGTCAATCTCAAAGTTGTCTTATAAAAAATGACTCTTTTACAAAATGAACCCCCGCCTCAGACAGATGTTTTGCATAAGCGGATATTCATTTGAAACAATGGGAAAAGGGGGACGTGTGTCACAATCACTGTGAGAAAAATGCTGTTCCAATGAGTCATCTCTTTGGAGGGAGGGGTTTTGCATGAAAGAGGGTCAAACAATGTGCAGTGTCAGTTAGGTATACATATCAAAATGAAGCAAGCATGTACCCAAGACAAAAAAATAAACTTGACAATTTTTATCTGATCTTGTTTCTTTTAGGAAAAGAAACGTTGCCAAGCTTATATAAGCCAAGCCCCCAAACATGAGTTATTTTTATAAATAACGATTTCTTCCAAATCGCGATAATAATAAAGTCAGCAAGGGATTGGATCTAGATTCGCCTTGTATGTCTGCCAACTGCTGCGGCAGCTTCTTTTTTGTTTTTTATGCTGATTCTCTGACACTTTAGAGTTCTTGAAACGAGTACATGTTCCTGAAAAAAAAAACAAAGAATCTATTAGGATTGCCACGTTGACTAAAAATGATGTTTGTCCAGAATAATTTTTTTTTCGCCAATAGGTGCCGAGTGTCACTTGGCCCTTACATAAGGGGCCTATCAATAGGTGCTGGTTGCCGTCCGGATGAATGGTGGGCCGAAAAGAACATGTCATCCGAGAAAAATCTAGCGTGAATATGTGATTATGTCTGACTGACCTTTCTTTTTGCCCACGTTTTTCTGTGAAATGAACCCTTTCTTATTAATAAGCTAAAGTAGAAGGGTGTTACAAGGAAAAAGTTCGGGGGAACAATGATCCATGAAAAAAGGGGAGGTGCCGAAACTACATGACTATTTCCCATATGAATTCATGCTCTTTTTTTTTTGGTGTAGGCAGTTGATAGTGAAATAATGAATCATGCATACAGATGAGCTCATTCAAAAATAATGAAAATTTTATTATTATTTACAATATGTACAAAAAATTTAGTTTCCACTGGTTTGAAAACCTTTTTTGGCCATGGCGACTTTCTCATTTTTCTATATATATTTTTTCGTCATGAGTGAGAGAGAAAAAAATGATCTAAACTAAACAGTTTAAACTTACGGCAAGTTTATGCTTCTTTTGTTCTTCCTTCTTTTCAGATTTAGACTTGGGACGATTCTTATCCACCTTTTGAGTGACGTCCTTGTTACTATTGTGTTTCTTGGGCATTTTTGAGTGATGAATTCATAAATAAACTAGTTTATAAAAAAAAAAAAATTCTGCTCCATCTGATTTATAATGAAATTGGGTCCCATGGGTATCAGAAGGCTGCATAAATAAATTATGATTTAAAAAAAAATTCTTGTTCATATTGTGTTTAATGCAACCCCCCGTCGATTTAAAATGGTAAGTTGGGGGAAAATACATAGCTTTTTATATGTTTCCCTCCCAAAATGTCAATCAATGCATGTAGATCCCGGTTGTACAGCTCTGCTTATTCTGGGTCTCAATTAAAGAGCGGTTGCCAATAAGTTTCCATGCGCTGTAGGGATTAAAAAAAGGGCCATCACCCCCCCAGTGGCGACTTACTATGAAAAGATAACAAATATAAAGGAGGTGTACTGCTGTGTGTGTACGTGTGTGTGGATAAAAAAAAAAGGAGGTGTAATAGAAGGTAGCGATAATATAAACCAAAATTCCAATACCCGATTTGATTATGAATCAAAATGGAGTCTTGTTACACGCGCTTTTATTATAATGATACCAGCATCTGATCTGCATTGATTAATAATTCCACAGTGAGTGAGAGAGAGAAAGTGTAAAAAATGCTTGTGCCCAGACCCTTATAATTTGACTAGATGTATAAATATAGTAACAAAAGGAAGGTCGAGATTGTAAATATATGTGTATAAATAATAAACATTAAGGAGAACCCTAAAAGTTTCTGTCAATGTAGAAATGCGGGTTTACTCTCGGTCCTCTTCGGGTGCTTATTTTTCCATTTGGGTGCACACACACTCACACCTTAAATATTCTATTTTATTTTTTATTTTTCTTTCGGATCTATCTTTACCACCATGACGTTTCCTTAATTATCCGAATAGTCCGCAGCAGCTTTCTTTTTTTATTGTTTTAGAACCAACTACAATAAGAAGAAAAAGAAAAAAAGCTGATGCCATTCTTTTTCTTTTTTAATAGAGAACAGGTACGTTTACGTCAAGACACTCCAATGATGGAATATCACATTCTGGTGAGGATAAATAATAAAAAAAAAAAAAACGAAAACGCGGTGTACCAAAAGTCGGCTTTGATACTATTTCCTAAAAGAGGTTGACCTGCGTGGGCCCCAAATTATAAAAAGGGATTTTTTTTTTATTTATTTACAAATCATTTATCCTTTTCTTCTTCTTTTACATACACTTTTTATTTTAATACCACATTCCCCATAGTAACAAAATGATGGACACTTCTCAGTTGACAACAAATAAGAACCAAAAAGAATTCCAGGATAAACTTTATAATGTTGATTTCCATGCACCAGCCAAAATATTTCAAAACAAGCATGCTATTCATCAATTTGAAAACGTGACTCCCGATGTTTCAAGGCCTGGTACACCTTTATTAACACCTCACTATCCCAAGTATGAATATGGATCCGATACATCTTCCGTTGGATTTCCTTCTCCTTCATTACCTCCCACAGCAGTTCACACACCGCCTTCATTATCACCCCAACACAGTGCTACTGCTGCTGGTAGCACCACTGCCACCGCCACCAACACTAATGTCCAGACAGAGACGGGCACTCACTCTCATTCGGACGATAACGAAGATACCCTTTCGTCTGGTAGTGCCCCTTCCGCCAGTTTCTTATCAGCATCCGCATCTGCATCACAGTCTTCCTTGCATGCTAGACCTACTACACCTTCTCAATTCGTCTTTAAGCGTCCTCAATACAATAAGGAATACCATCATACCCATTTCCATCATTTGGAAAAGAAGGACACTATCCTTCATGACCTCAAAAAGTTTTTCAAATCAGACAAGAAGAAGGAAAAGAAGAAGCCTACATTGACCAAGAGTTCTAGTGAGATTTCCTTTGCCAATGAATTTAACCGAGATTTGGAAGGCAAATACGGCAAATGGGGTGAGTTGAAAATATATAATTTATGATGATTTGCTTACTAACAACTCTTTAAAAGGCCGATTTGTGGGTAAAGGAGCAGGTGGTTCAGTTAGATTGATCAGAAGAAGTAACGACAGCAAGACATTTGCCGTCAAACAGTTCCGAAAGCGATCCCCCAATGAACCCGAGAAGGAGTACGTAAAGAAAGTGACGGCCGAATTCTGTATTGGGTCTACTTTACATCATGTCAACGTCATTGAGACACTAGACATTATTCAAGAAGGTCATAATTTTTATGAGATTATGGAATTCGCACCCAATGATTTATTCAATATTGTGATGAGTGGTCAAATGTCACGTGAAGAGGTTGCTTGTTGCTGGCGTCAGTTATTAAACGGTGTAGAATACATGCAGCAAATGGGTTTAGCACACCGTGATCTCAAGCTGGATAATATGGTGCTGGATGAACGTGGAATTGTCAAGATTATTGATTTTGGTTGTGCAGTAGTGAACAAGTACCCTCATGAAACGCGTGTTCATAAGAGTAAAGGCATTTGTGGTTCTGACCCTTATATTGCACCTGAACAATTCACAGAGCCAGATTATGATGCACGTTTAACCGATCTTTGGTCCTGTGCCATTGTCTTTATCTGTATGTCAATTCGAAGATTCCCTTGGCGTTTACCTCGACCCGAAAAGGATCAATCTTACAAGAACTTTGTGACGCCTTCTTCACTGGGCGCCGAGAAATTATTCAAGATGTTGCCTCGTGAATCCAGACCGATCATTAGTCGTATTTTGAACCCTAACCCTGCTGAGCGATGTTCCTTGTCCGATGTGCTTAATGATGATTGGGTAAAGAATATTCCGTTCTGTACACACGATTCCCCCGAATTATCTCACGCACATCATCTCATGGTTGAACCAAGACCTGAGGTCAAAGAAGCCTGTAATATTATTGTGCTAGATATTGCTCCTCCTTCTCTTTCTGAAGATGCCTCTGATGCTGCTACCATTACTGTCCCTGAGCCTAAAAAGAAGCGTCATCTTTTAAAATCACACAAGAAGTAAAAAAATTATATTCCCTTTTCCTCTCTTTTCAATTGTATATCCCCCACCCAACCATCTATCTTAAATGTACATAATTTTATATATATCATAATAAATCTTCTTTTTTTTTTTTATTTATTTATTTGCGCGCATCAATGATCTTTTCTAAAGCTTCCAAAGTACTAGCACCCACAGCGGCTGTTCCTTTTTCCCAATCCACCAAAATGGGACAACGTAATACATCCGGTTTTTCCTTCAATAGGTGAAGGGCATCCTGTGCATTCCCCACGTCCTCCACAAGCATCTCTTTCCAAGGCGTAGGTGATTTCAGAAACCCCGCGATTTGCTTCAGCTGCGTGTCCGTAGGTGATTCTGCATTCATGACATCAATACGGTATTTTTCTTCTCCTTGCACGTTCTTTTGTTTGTTTTGGAGCATCGTTAATGCTGCCTTTGACCTATCGGACTTTACATTGTGGAAAAGCGTAAGAATAGGCAAAGAACGAGGCGGGCGAAATGACATTTTATTTTTTATTTTTTGTGAAGAAAAAAGAAGTGTAAAGTTTTATTTATATATTTTCTCTACTAGTGTTTTTTATAATGTATAAAAAAAAAATCGTACGTCATACATATCTTCGTCATTTTAGAGTCACATCTTTTTTTTTTTTTTTTCATGTCAGTTTCTTTTATATATTTCACCCCTTGCCGCAAAAAGTAATACAGCAGATTCAAGAATAAAAAAAACACATTTTTTATTAAACTATAAAAAAAAAATGAATTAAAATAAAGGGAAATCACCAAAGTCAAAATCATGATCATCATTGTCTGGTGAGGGAGAAGGAGGAGGGGAGGATAAGAATTGAGGGGATTGGGTAAAGAGATCGAATTCGGCAAAGATTTCGTCATCTTCCATAATAAGAGAGGGAGTGGATACGGGTGGAGGTAGGGGAGGTGGTGGGGGAGGAGAAGAAGTAATTGCCATGGAAGTAGAGTCAAAGCTGCTATTGGTGGGAAGGAGAAGAGGGGTAAATAAAGGCTTATGATAAGGTCCAGTAAGAGGTTTCGTAGTGCGACGAGAAATTAACTTTCTTTGGGAAACCCGTGGAGACGAAGTGTCGGCAAGCCCATATGTTGCATGAGTTGGCTGATGCCGTTGTGTTGGTTGGTTGGAGTAGTAGTGTTCATTCTGAAGAGTTTGAGTTGGTACTTTTAACACTTGTTTAGATGAAATGTTCTTTTTGTTAGAATAGCCCTTTTTTTCTCTTGAATAAAAAGGGTCAACTCTAAAGTAAGTTGGCTTTCTTTCTTTTTAAGCTTTTTCTTTTTTAAAAATAAAAAAGAAAAACTTGGTTATAGATATATATCGGGTCCTTTTTTTTATCTGAAAAATATCTTCAGAAAAAAAAAATTTGGAGAAAAAAAAAAAATAAGTGAAAAAAAGGGATGATTTTTTCTTTTTTTTTTTTCTTTTTTTACTATTTATACTCTCATTTCGGACTTTCAATTGAGTTGCCATGGAGACGAGCTAAAAATATAAAAATGTGCGTTTTTTATTGTTGGACAAAAGTTATACCCTTTAAAATTAAGGTTGCTTCACCATGCATCTCCAAAGACCAACGTAGTACCCAATAAGCCTCATTGATTAACTCCATTTCCCAAGTGCCATCGGTAACAGTGACGTCGACAGAGGAAGGAGGGAAATGGCAAGAGGGAACATAGATTTCAGTGGGTCCCTCGGCATGGATATCGTGTTGCATGGTGTATTGGAATGAGGCGGGTGTACTAGTGGAAGGTGACACAAAATCAATTTTGGAGGGAATACCAGATGTGATGCGAGGATGAGGACGATGCAAACTAGGAATATCACGAACATTCGACATCCTGTCAAACGAATATTGCCAAATGCTAAGATCTTCACCGTTCCATTCATCGCCCCATTGCGCACTATTATCAGGCATATACGTCCATAATGAGTAATTTAGCAAGTTTTGTTCCAGTGCATTGATACTGGCATCCATGGCTCTGGTTTGAGAAGAATTAGGATCTCCAATGGATACATTTTCACCACTTGTGAAAAAGGAGGCACACCAATTCCAAATACTAGACGTGCTGACCTCCATATCATAGGGTATTCCAATTTCTCCCAGGATACAAGGATATTCACCAATTTGCTCTAGCCCCTCCCCCTTCATCGTCTTTAATTGGTCCACGAAACATTGACGAATCGATTTCTCCCCGAGTCTTAAAGCACGCACAAAGCGAAGTGGGCCAGTACCATATTTGCCTCGTTGTAAATTAATAAAATCTACATTGTAGTTACACCACTTCTTTTTCACCAATGTCAAACCATCATACCAATGAGGTGCATACACTAACCGTTTAAGAGAAGCAGGTAATCTGGGCGGAATAGCCAAGATGGGCGATTGTACAAACACAATGGCATCCCAATGTACACTTCGAATACACTCAGCATATTTCATCAAATAATCGATCCAATACGGTATATAATCCGTGGGGGTCCCCAACTTTGGCTCTGTAGCGAAATAATGAGGCAATAAAATCTTGTGTGTGATTTTATCCCAAACACCATGTAAAGCCCAAATACAGCCTGCAGGCCACTCTCGTTTCCAACCAAACGTAAGACAAGCTGCATCCAATTGGGTCTGATCTAACCAAGCAACAGTACCTTGTGGATCTACTAAGACTTTACCGGTTTTCTTAGGTCCGTTCCATTTGAACTCCCAGTTTTCCACCGTGGTAGGTATCCCTGAACCCAATAACATGCCTTGAAAAGCGGTAGGCATTAACCCCATTTTAAAATCCGTGTCGTTGGTGGAAAGATGCGTGATATCTGGGTTGCCTAGGTAACCATGACCTGGTTCGTTCATGGTGTCATACCCGATGACCACCGTATTTTCCAATCCCTGTTCATGAATCTTTGTTGCCACTCTTTTAAAACAATTATTATAATGCTGCTGTAAATAGTCTTGTACATGTATCCCATTGACCTTGCATTGAGGTGCAAATGTCTTTCCTGCAAAAAATAATGTGAATAGTGTGGAAGCTGCGAGCTTTTGATAATTGGTATTCCAAATCATCTTGGGGAAATCGGATGGTTCAGGGTACAGATTGTGAACAATGGCAGCGTTGGTGTCTGGGAACGCAAGTGGGTTTAAGCCAGCTAAAGTGAGGGTCCATCCCGGATGACCACTTCCACCACAATGACGAGACCACTAACAGAGGAGACAGGGTTAAGTTTTGTATTTAATTATTCTATCCAATCTAGTGTGGTCTTACGCTATCTTGATGTGGATCAATATACACACGTAATTGATACTCCTGACATTTCTTTAAAATCTGAACAACATAATCAAGATAAGCTTCATCATAGATACCACTTTGGCAAATGACGATATATAAAAAAACAATTAGCAAGAATAAAACTTGATCGTTGAGATAAGCTATTATACTTTACGGTCCCTCGTGTTCCACCGCTTCCCAAGTAATGATAAATCGAAGCAAGTTAAAACCCAAGTTAACCAGTCTTTGTAAATGCTCATCGGCTTCTTCGAGAGGAAAGGGTCTTCCTACAAACGAAATGTGTCGATCGTAATCAACCCAATAACCTTGTCGGTCATGAGAAGATATGCCTACTGGTAACTTGGTTCCTCCTCCTACATTCACGCCTTTAAAAAGTATTGTTTGCTTTGTTTTTGTGTCTGTAAACCAACGTCCGTTTAATTCCATTGCCTTCTTTTCTTTGTGTGAGAATATTTTTGAATGTAAAAAAAAAAATAAGGGGGGAGATAAGTTGGTCTTTTATTTATTTAGCATGAAGGCGGAGTTTTTACTTGTTTGGTGTGTGCATGGATTGAAAGAGTGTCCTGTAAAATCTGGATTGTCTCAATTTATTCCATACCCCTTGGATATAGATAAACTTCCTCATTAAAACACTTGGTTTATATATTTTATATCAATTTGTATCTTTTTGATAATAAAACTATTGATTTGATCATCAAAAATAGAAGCAATAACAAATGAACTCATCATTTTAAGCAGGTTATAACACGCTATATGAATTGTCATCTTAAGCAACTTGAATTGCATCATTGCGGATGACTAGCCAAGACATAGAATTGTGGTGATATAAATTATTTTTGAAAATTGATCCGTTTGTAAAGATTCAAAGGGATACATCAGCTTTACAGAACAATAAAAAAAACGTGATAAACCATTATTTTCATAGGTTTTTTTTTTCTTTTTTTTTTCCATTTAAAGCTAAATGTGTGAAAGCTTTTATATATGAGCCCTAAAAAAACTCGCAAAAACAGATTGAGTCGAATGATGAAGAAACGGATCCAGTCAAGGGAGAAAGACGAAGACAAGGAAAAAGGTACTACGTGATTCAGTGTATAAATCTTTTGGTTACAGTGCTTACCACCTTTTTTCTTTCTTTTAGAATCTGGTCAAGAAACTGGTCATATTACACGGGTTAGAAAAAGAAAGCAAAGCAGAAACAGAATATATCAAAAGCTTTTCAAACAGAAAACGAAAAAGCAGGCGAGTCACAATAAACCAAAGTTTGTCGCCAGTGATGATCCAAAGAGGTGTATAAAATGCACGGGAGAAGGAGTCTATAGCAAAGAAAGAGCACATGTCTCTACCGAATCCCCATCATGCCCTTTCTATGTAAGTGTATAGGAAGTGAGGCACCAGGAACAATAATTACTTTGTTTTAATAAATTCAATATTCTATGCGATCATGCTTAAATGCAAGTAAATATTTTAGTTAATCTTTTATTTTAAAAAAATCTAGCAACTTTCAGTAAGGCATTTTTCCTGAACATGTCATTTGTTAATTTACTGAAGTCAATTAGAAAAATATTAAACGCTGATAGTGTAGGTTCTGATGGTTGGATGTAGTATTAAGAATTATGAGGAGCTCCCTTTCTTTGGAGAGGAAACTTAGAGGTTCCATTCTATCTGTATAATAAAGGCTCTAACTTATTTTTTCCAATTCATCACATTTGAATTCAACCTTCATCTACTGATGTCCTGATTAATGGTACACATA
The DNA here is from genome assembly GCA_016758985.1 of Mucor saturninus. Taxonomy (NCBI): domain Eukaryota; kingdom Fungi; phylum Mucoromycota; class Mucoromycetes; order Mucorales; family Mucoraceae; genus Mucor; species Mucor saturninus. The sequence goes on from JAEPRD010000134.1 coordinate 16,076, forward strand.
GGTAAAACATTCATCAACATATGCAGCGCTTTCCGGTACATAGAATTACCAGATTATTAGGTTTGAACAGAATGTCAAACTCAGATTTTGTAAGTCGTCGCAATTGCCGGTCCGGCTTATGGGTTTTTGATTTCAGTCCCCCTCTCTCTCTTTCTCTCCTCATTTCTTTTTTTTTTTTTTTTTTTACAAGAAATCAATTGTTGAAAAAAAAAAAAAAGATGCCTTCGGAAAGCAAGAAGCGTGTTTGTTATTTCTATGATGGTAAGCAACAATCACCCTCTTTCTTTTTGCAGCAAATAGAACAGAATTCTTATCAATAACTCTTGTATTTCCTCTTGTAGCCAATGTGGGCAATTATCATTACGGACCTGGACATCCCATGCGTCCTCATCGCATTAGAATGTGTCATGGTTTGGTCATGAATTACGGTCTTTATAAGAAAATGGAAATCTACGTAAGTCTGTCGGTTTTTCTTTCTTCCCAAAATTGTATACGTCTGTTTTCTAAAATTCATGTCACGTAGAGAGCCAAACCTGCAAACAAATGGGAGATGACTCAATTTCATACAGACGATTACATTGATTTCTTATCTCGCGTTACTCCTGAGAACATGGAACAGTTTCAAAAAGAACAAGCTAAATGTAATTCTTTTATCTTACGCAACACGCATATTCCCCCCCTCCCCCTCTACACTCTCACGATTGACACACATACTTATCTTTCTAATTAGTCAATGTGGGTGATGATTCTCCTGTTTTCGAAGGATTGTTTGAATACTGTGGTCTGAGTGCGGGTGGATCCATGGGTAAATAACAATGAAGAGAGACATCACCATGTAACTAACAACACATATGTAGAGGGTGCTGCCAGATTAAATCGCGGCTTATGTGATATTGCTATCAATTGGGCTGGTGGACTCCATCACGCCAAAAAATCCGAAGCATCTGGCTTTTGTTACGTCAATGATATTGTCTTGGGTATCCTCGAACTCTTGCGTTATTACGCCCGTGTGTTATATATCGACATTGATGTGCATCATGGTGATGGTGTGGAAGAAGCCTTTTATACCACAGATCGTGTCATGACCGTCAGTTTCCATAAATACGGTGAATTCTTTCCAGGCACCGGTGAATTAAAGGTAATGCAAAACATCCTCTTCTTTCCACAACCCCCAAATCTGTATTAAACTTTACTCGTAGGACGTGGGTGTGCAAAAAGGAAAATATTATAGTGTCAATGTGCCTCTGAGAGACGGTATCGATGATGACAGTTATCAATCTACTTTTGAGCCTGTAATTGAAAAAGTCATGGAATGGTATAGACCAGCTGCTGTTGTGCTACAATGTGGTGGTGATTCACTGAGTGGTGATAAATTGGGTTGCTTCAATCTTTCCATGAAGGGACACGCGAATTGTGTAAAGTTTGTCAAGAAGTTCAACTTGCCCACCTTGGTTTTGGGTGGCGGTGGATATACCATGAGAAACGTGGCTAGAACATGGGCTTACGAAACCGGTGTGGTTGTAGGCGAAGATATTGGGCCTGGTAAGGAAAAATGTTGAAACACAAGTGAATGGTTTTAACTCTGTTTTGTAGATATGCCTTATAACGATTACTATGAATATTTTGGTCCTGATTACAAACTGGATGTTCGCCCTAGTAACATGGAGAATTTAAACACACCCGATTATCTGGAAAAGATAAAGTAAGTGGAATTCTTTCATTATTTTTAGTGATGAGGGTTTCTCTTTAACGATTCTATACAGAACCCAAGTTTTTGAGAATCTTTCAAGAACATTGTTTGCTCCCAGTGTTCAAATGCAAGGTAAATTATTCCTGGCTTTTAAAAAATCACTAGATAGCCACTTAAACTCTTTTGTATTAGAGGTTCCACGCGATAATGATATGTCTGAAGATGAAGATGAGCAAGACCCTGATGACAGATTCACACGTATGTATCTCACATGTACTTAGTTAATTTATAGCTAACCGGGCCTTCTAGAAAACTGCTGGGATCGTCGTATTGTGCCTGATAATGAATATTACGACTCAGATGAAGGCGAGGCACAAGGAGCAGGAGGCAATGTGGTAAGTGGGCACGAAAGAAACTACAACGAGGATGAAGATACCGATTCAAAAGAAGGATCACCCATGGATATAAAAATGTCACAAGAGGAAGAAGATGAAATTGCTGATGCACTGAATGATGAACCTATCAAGTTGGAACAAGATGAGGATATCGTCATGGCAGGTAAACATTTATTGTAATCATACACAGGGGGGGAAAGAGGGAGAGAACATTGATCATGATCTTTTATAGATAAAGAGAGATCACCTTCTCCTGAACCTACTAATTACACTACTACCAGCACCACTAGCAACGACATCAACAACAATAGTAATAACAGCCATGAACCCGTTCTCCAAACCCCCGAAATAGCCGTCATTAAACATGAAGAAACTCCTGTGGCTGCAGTTGATACATCGGATGCAGTACCAACAATAACAACCGCAGCCCCTCCACCTCCACCATCAACAACAGTGACAGCAGTAGCAGAAACAGCAGTTGTACCGGAAACCGCGCCAAAAGTGCAGGCTGAATTAGAAAACGATACCATGTCGTCGAGATTAGGTGTTGATAGTGAGGAAGAAGGAGAGGTGAAATCAATAAAGTCACAATCCCCTCCTCCTCCTCCAGAATCACCGAAAGAGTTGGTTGAACAAGTTGTACAAGAAACTACCATTGTAACCGATCATCTTGAGAGACCTCAACCGGTTGAAGACGCCTTAGAAGATGGTGAAATTGCAGAGTGATTTATATATAAAAAATAAAAAAAATTAATAATAATAAAAAAAAAAAAAGAACTTGAGTTATGTCTCCTCAAAAAGATCTTGTCTCCTTGGTCTAGATAAATAAACAAAAACTCCTATATCTTTATGGAATGTCTGCTTTGTCAATGTAATTTTGTTGTTGTTTTTTGTTTATTGACTCATTTTCATGGCCCGAAATAACAAAGAGATATAATGATCAGCAGTTTTTAAACAACAGCAACCCATCCACACCCCCCCCTTTTTTTTTTGATCTTTTAAAAAGACGTGTCTGAGGTATATCAAACTGTTTGTGAGTCCACGAGACAAAAACGGCAAAAGATAAAGGGGAGAAGCGTTTAAGGTTTTGGGTCTTGAGTACAAAAAAAAAAAAAGTTGCCATGCAAATTATAAAAAAAGTTGTATAATAAAGGGGGCGTAATGTTTTTAAAAACACAAAGCTTAATCATCATGATGGCATCAGTTTACGACGGTTATCCAACATAAAATTATCCAATTATAGATTCATCAATCCTAATTAAGAAAATAGGAATAAATTTCTAAAAAGACTAAAAAGAAAAATGAAGGGCTGTTCTTTTATTATTATTCCTTTTGTTTTTTATTTTACAAACATGACAAAAATGTCAAATCATTCATTTGATGCTAAAAGCTTACTCTACACCATGATTGATATGCAAACCATTCAATTGGTCTCAATTCTTGGTGTTGGTGCTTACGGTGTTGTTTATCTAGGTCGTCATGTCTACAGTCGAAAGCATTATGCAGTCAAACTGCTCACACATCTTCATATCAGCTATAAAGAAGTCGATGTTCATGCCTATCTCTCTGGACATCCCAACATTCTCAAATTCGAAAAGGTTGTATTTGAAGCTGAAAAAACATTTATGGTGATTGAATACACACCAGAGGGTGATTTATTCTCTGCCATCACTCGGCCTCATAATAACATTGTGGGTAATAACCAGGCCATTCGTCACATATTTCTACAAATACTGGATGCAGTTCATTACTGTCATGAGCATCATATCTCACATCGTGACCTAAAGCCTGAAAATATCATGCTTGGATCCAAATTGCAAGTCAAATTAGCAGACTTTGGTTTGGCCACTTTGGATCACGTTTCTAACGAATTCGGATGCGGATCTACCTTTTATTTTTCTCCAGGTAAATTATATACTTTAACCAAAAATGTCCTTTTCTGTGCTAAAATTTTAATTTAGAATGTCAAGGAGGTTCAACTAGAATCAAGGGTTACAATACACAGAAAAATGATATATGGAGCTTAGGAATTATTCTAATCAACTTGACAGCAGGCAGAAACCCATGGAAGCAGGCCAACACACGCAATGCAGCTTTTGCCAACTATGTACGCAATCCACGACATTTCTTTCGTACCATCTTGCCTTGCATTTCAGACGAATTGGAACGGATCCTGTTACGGATCTTTTGTCTGAATCCAGTTAAACGTATTTCACTGCGGGAGTTACGCCATCGTATCCTAAAGTGCCAATCGTTCGTAGTTCCACAACAGCAGCAGCATTATCATGCACCACCACCAACACTACAAGAAGAGGACTTTAAAAATCCACACTGCAACATGGCCCATACAGACTCAGTAGCCCAAACCATGCTACAGTATGTGGGTGGCTTTATAGATAATTAACACCGATAGATGCAAAGAAAGATAAAATTACTCTCTATTTTAATATAAAATAAAAATAAAACATTTAATTTATGATAACAACAATAATAAACAATGAGGCGAATTTTTTTATTTGTATTTAAAAAGAAAAACGGCATAAAAGTAAAACAAGTAGAATATTCTATTTGTTTGTTACTTCTTCTTTTGAATGGGGACTCTGCGTGAAAGATCAAAGCTTTCAATAAAGAAGGTACTGAAGAAGGAAAGACCAGCAAGTCCCGCACAGGCCGTAAAGGTATATCTTAATCCCACTTGATAGGCATCCAACACAATAGTCAGCACATCCTCTGGTAAAAGTTCGCGTACTTCTGTCATCGATTTACGCGCAATCTCAATATACAGAGCTGCATCAGGTCCCGTAATCTTTTCTTGTAAAATTTGTTTCACCACGCCTTGGAAAATAGCCGACGTTAATGAAATACCAACGACGCCACCGATGGACCGGAACAAGTACGACATGGATGTAATCGTCGCAATTTCTATTTATATTTTCATAACAATCAGTATACTAAAAAAAAAAAAAAAAAAACTTATTTTATCTCTCTCCTCCTCTTACCAGATGGGTCCACACAGGAATGCATCGCAATAAGTGTGGTAGTGATAATAACACCAAGTGACAATCCATCAATTAATAAACAAAAGAATTGGAAATAATAAGGTGTGCTAGGTGTCCACATACTGTAACCAGCCATCGAGATAAAAGCCATCAAAGAACCCACAATAGTAATTTTGCGATATTCACCGGTTTTTGACATGTAAATACCAGACATGACAGATCCGAAAGAGACAGAAGCTACCTTGGGCATGATATAAACACCGGCGGTAGACGGACTATAACCTAATAAAGCCTATATTCACCTGTCAATAAAAAAAAAAAAAAAAAAAAAAAAAAGATAAAGAAAAAGAAAAGAACAACAATAACATACTTGATAAAATAAGGGAGTAACGTAAATCAGAGAAGTGGTAGCCATGACACACCATAAATTAGCAGATGAGCAAGCCAAGGGAGTACGACTCGAGATAATGTCCCAGGGCATCAATGGATGAATAGCATATTTGGCCTCAATGATACAGAAAGCAATGGCGAGCACAACTGCGCTGGCAAAGCATCCAAGGACAATAGGTGCAGACCAAGGCATGATGTTTCCACCCAAAGAAGTAGCCATCAAGAAGCAAATGACAGCTGAAACAATGGTAATGGCACCAGCATAATCAATCTTTTTCAAACGCTCCGATAACGTCTCCCCGCTGGTATTTTCTTCCAAGTTATAATTGGTTAAGAGTTTGGTGGCTACATAAATGGTAACAACAAGGAGGGGTAAATTGATAAAGAAGCAGAAGCGCCATCCCAAACTGTCAGTGATAAATCCGCCCAAGGGAGCGCCCAACACAGAACCAACCTATTAAAGAAATGTTTTAGTATCACGTTGTACGACAGAATAATGTTTTAGCAATGGAAGAATCTTTACAGCATAGGCAATATTGCCATAACCTTGAAATTTGCCTCTTTCTCTCAATGGTACAAGATCCGCAGTAATGACAGTTGTTAAACTAGTTGTTATGATAGGTTAGTTTTATCATGAGTCATTCCTTTTTTTTAAGGACAATTACATACCAATTAATACCTCCGCCGCCTATACCTGCAATAGCACGAGCTATCACTAAAGCCCATAAATTAGTGGCAGCACCGCAAAGTAATGATCCAATAAAGAAAACTGAACTAGCGAAAAGCATAGAGGACTTGCGACCAAATACGTCCGAGATACGGCCATCTAATTTTTTTCAAAAGAAAACACGCATTAGAATACTCTTATCTGCTCATATTTTTTGTATCGACTTACATAATGGCTGTAATGCTGTGAAACTTAACATGTACGATGTTGCAATCCAAACAATTTCATTTGATCTTTTTTTTTGTTTATCGGGAAAAACGTTAAGGAATTAAGCTTTATTTTTCATATCTTCTTTTCTGTTACCTTTTGAACTCCGTACCAATTTGAGGATAAATAGTGGCAACAATTGAAGAATCTAAAGAGGATAAAATAACAGCAATCCAGATACTTGAAAATAAAATCATCAGAATAGATTGAATAAAGCAATTTTAATGGGGAGACAATACATACCCAGAAAAGACGGCGTAAATTGAAGCACCATTCAATCTCTTTTTTAATAATGCATCGTTTGCTTTGGTGGTGTCAATTTCGCCACTTGTCGATACGACTGAACTTAAACTGGGTGCATTAGAGTTATTGGATTGATAGGCTGGTCCCTCGTCTCTCAACAATGGTGAAGCTTCGTGAGTCATCTAAGCGAGCCTCCTTTTTTTTTGGGGGATGCCGGGGATAATTTTTTTTTTAAAAAAAAGGAGAAGAAATATAAATCTTTTTTTTTTTTTTTTAATGCTGTATCGGTCTTCATGATTCGGAGCCAATAAACGGAATCCAATTTTAATGTTACATCACCAGCTATCCACCGACAACTCGGACCAACTAATATCCTTTTTGGATAAAATATTGAACACTGACCTTTAATTGTTACTGCTTTTTATTGCAAAAATTCAGGAACACAATCACAGTTTTAACACCATAATTGCGGAGCGAAAATGAACTTTAGATAAAACATTGGTTTTCCAGGTTAATCAGAGATTATTTTCAGAAAAAGAATGTCTGGTAATTATCTGTATGTCTCATAAGAAGCTAATTGGGTGCCAATAATTTGGCATCATCATTTAAAAGTTTAATGATCATAAGAAGGATGGTTGTTATTTATATTGGTGCTTTCTTCAAGACTCATGTGTCTGCAACATGGACACCTGTCAGCTTAAAACGTGTCTCATCACTCAGCTCCATATTCTATCAATATTATGAATCCCTTTATGATTAACGTCTTATACGTTTATTCTTATTGCTTTTGTCATTCATCCCCCAACGCTGGAACTAAAACTTAAGAGTAAAGAGAAAAATACTGGTTGCTAATTTATTGAAAGAGTCTATTTTACGTTGAAAGATGCAACTTTTCTAGAAAGAACTGCATATTCATAAATATTGATAACATGATGGTAATATAGCTCTACCGATCTGGTTCTAACTGTATTGTCTGTAATCTTACTTTATCTAGTACATATCTACATTGTTAGTCAAAGTAGAAGAGTAGCCTACCATTGTATGTATCACATACCATAACTGTACGTGATAAAAATATAGAACTATTTCTCGCTCTTTGCTGTGGCCATTCTTTTATGAACTAGCTTCTTCGATAATTCCTGCAATTTAGCCTGACCAAGTTCTACTAACCTGTCATTTGCATCAAATGACTTAAATTTTATGACGACGGCTTCGATGTTTCTCAAGTAAACAGAGTAGTCAACTATAATGGGGGAAAATAAATGGCATAGTAGAGGTGTTAAATCTGAGAACAGATCTCGTATTTCTCCACGTCTGATCTAGGCATAGTATAACTGGGCCAAATTTACCAAAGTCCTCAATGTCTCCAAATAGTGTTTAATCGCTCTTTCTGTCTGTGTACTCGAACTTCGTGAAGAGACTCTTGTAACTAAATCCTTTCAGAATGAATTGCTGCTTAATATAGTTTTGATAGGTTTTCGTAGTATAGATTTTTTTTTTATGCTTTTGTGTATTTATGGTTCTTATATGCGTTTGTATATGGTCCTTGTATGCATATGGATATGTATATAGCTCATCTTTGGTATTCTTCACGTATGTTATGACCCCCAGATTGGTATCTACTTTAATGACGGGAGAAATAAAGGAGAAAGACCTTTTTATATAAAAACAATGATAAATAAGAAGAGGAAATAAAGTTCCACCAGGAACTCTGTTTAAGAAGTTGCCAATTTTTCTCTGAATATTCAAAGTTGTCAATTGTCCAGTTATTGACAACTATGAGGTCGGTTCCTTTATCAACCGTATTATGTCATAAACCCTGACCACTTTCTTCTTACAGGAATTTTCGCTACAAAACAGAGTCAGATAATCTGTTTAAAACTTTGAGAACTATGTCCTACTAGCCAACGTATTGGTGGCTACTTTAACCCCAGCGAGCGTCTTGTACTTCCACACGGACGAAGATATACGTGCTGGATACTATTACGCAAATTAGACTTATAATTATTCTTATTATTATAATATGAATATCTTTTTTAGAACTGAACTTGGAACTAACGCGTGCCGACTCAAGTTTCACCATGTTCTCTGCATGATAATTTAAAAATTGAAGATTCAAATAAATATAACGTGTACTTTAATTTTAACCGTGGTCTTTGAAGTTTACCTTCGGCATGGGTTTTGTATCCCCTTCTTCTAAAAAAGTTTGGAGGAGATATACCGACACTCTGAGTCCCCAGCAGCGTCAGCAAGAACTATTGTTGATATCACAAGGCTTTTCCAGTAAAGAGATATCACTGGTTAAAGACCCATTGACGAAGACGTTACAATCATAAAGCAGCTGCTGTGAGGTCTTTTTGTCTCCAAGAGAACCACAATATATATTAGACATTTGAATGAAAGAGGTGCTATTTTAGTTCTGTTTCCAAAATATGCAAAACAGCTCAAGATTCAAAGTCACTGCTGCGCCAATAAATAAAAATCATTTTTGGTAGTAAAAAAGGTTTGATTTCCATTTTTGAAAATCTTGAATTTTAAACACAAATTACTGTATGTACCCTTTCCAGATACATTTAATTTGCACGACATAAAAAAACTATTGTGTCTTTAAAAACGTTACACTGGCACTATTTGAATCAACGTTTTTTTTTTTTTTACCTTAAATAATTACAATAACGATAATTTTCCTTTGTACCCCTTCTATCTCCCCAATTATTAGTTTATAAAAAATAACTCCCTTGACTTTTTTTTTCTTCTTTCCTTCAATTTTTCTCTTTATATTTTAAATGAGTAGCACAACAACGAGTAATAATATAGAAGACTCACAGTTATCTTTGACTGGCATGGGGACACAGTTGGGGATCAATGCTGCAATTGCAGTGGGTGTGCTCTGTTTATTCAATATCTTGAGACCAAACAACTCTCGTATGATGCTTTTTTCTAATACAATTTACATGCATTATACTCACTCACATAATCGACCCTTACTAGTTGTATACGCACCTAAATATAAATATGCAACGAAGACGTATGTTAAGCCTTTTTTTTTATTGTTTCCCTTAATTACTAAACTAAGCATCAACCATAATATAGTAAGCAACCACCGACATTAGGACATGGTATATGTTACAGTACTAGCAGTATTAGCCACACTCTTTTGCAGAAGGTAACAGTTTGTAATTGTAGGATTTTTTGATTGGTTTAAACCAGTAATGCACACACCAGACTCTGTCTTGATTGAGAAAATTGGATTCGATGCCACATTTTTTATCAAATTTATTCGAATGATTCGACGTATGCTTTACGTAATGACCTCTGTAGGCGTTTGCATTATTATCCCAATTAATATTGTGGCCACATCAAAAACAGGGTAGACAAATATCTATTTTTAAACCAGGTTCATCGATAGCTTATTTTTTATGTATACAGTGAATGGCCACCTTCTCCTGGTGTAGAATTTCTATCGATTTCCACCATTAATTATTACGACGGTAAATTTCATTATTCCAATGGTGATTTGATGTGGTATTGGTGTCATGCCGGTGGTACATGGATTTTTTCAATTGTCATGTATGTCTTTCTCTGGAGTTTTTATGTTGACTATGTCAAATTTCGTCAAGAGTATTTCGAAAGCGAAGATTATCAAAATTCAATGCATGCTCGTACCTTGATGATTTTTAATGTGCCTGTGTCTATGAGATCCGATAAAGCGTTGGCGGATTGGGTCAATCGTATGGGATTAAAGTATCCTGCGCAGCAAATTTGTATAGGCACACAAAACACCGAGCTTGCCGGTTATGTAGAAGAACATGAAGAAGCTGTGCGGAAATTAGAAATTATTTTGTCAAATCATCTAAAAGGTAAACTTTTATACCTATTTATAATTGTCATTTTTATTCTCCTTGCTTACACAAAAACACTCAGATGGAAAAGTTGTACAAGGTAAAAGGCCATTGATGAGAGTCAGATCGAGTTTTTTCGGTTGCTGTGGTGGACAAAAGGTGGACGCCATTAGTTACTACTCAGAACGTGTTCAAGAATTACAAGAGAAAATCAACGTAGCTCGCTCACATATCTCGTCTAGCAAAAAAACTAATTACGGCTGGATATCTTATGATAAAGTAGCTTGGGCTCATGCAAACGCAAAACATCTTGCTTCCTCCTCTTCACCATTATTAAACTTACCAAAAATTCTAAGCGAAGGACCGAAACCTACCATCGAGCTTTCACCGCAACCAAAAGATATCATCTGGTCTAACCTGGCCATGAATGAACATCTTCGAAGATCAAAAAGACTGATTGCTTCTTTTATTTTCTATGGATTTGTCTTCTTTTGGTTTATCCCATCCAGTTTTCTCTCAGCTTCTTCCAACGTCAAGGAGCTTTTCAGACTCTTTCCCAATTCCAAAATTTTCATGAAAAATCATCCCACATTTGTATCTTTAGTGAGCTCTTGGTTTACTCCTATTGTTATGGCAATCTTTTTTTTTATTTTACCCAAAATTCTTAGATTTATGTCGCAACAACAAGGCTATATGACAGGTACAAGCTTAGATCGACAAGTGTTGGCGAAGTTGTTTGTCTTTTTCATCATCAACAATTTATTGGTCTTTACCGTATCCTCGACCTTGATTGCCGTCTATTCAGAAATTAATGAAGCAGTTCAGAGTGGAACCACCTTGACGGCTCATCAGTTTTTTACAACAATGAGTGGTAATTTAACTCAAGTTGCAAAAAATCTTAGTGGTAAATATCAAAGAAACATAAATAAATGACGAAAATAACCCTTTTCTTTTGTTGTAGATGTTTCAACCTATTGGGTAAATTATGTTTCATTAAAAGGTCTTGGTGTCATTGTTGATTTAGCCCAGGTAGCCGTACTTTTGACTGTCACTTTGAGGTATATGATAGTTTAACAATAATTGGCTCTCAATTTTGTAATAACTAACACTTTGTTTCATAAAAAAACAGAAAGTTATTTACTAGACCGAGCCCTCGTCAATTACAGGGTAAAATAAGCAATTTTTTTTGGTTTTTGTTATGTTGAGCTAATATTAACATCTTCTTAGAATTCACTCGTCCTACTGCTTTTGACTTCCCATTGTTTTACAATGTTTTGTTGTTCTTTTTTACAGTCGGCCTTGTTTATTCTGTTATTGCTCCTTTGGTTCTTCCTTTTACAATGATGTACTTTTTATTGGCTACCATGGTCTTTAAATACCTCCTCATGTAATTAGCAGAACATTAAAGTAGTATACTGTTAGGAAATACTAAATAACAATTTTTTTTTAAAATACGTCTAGGTATGTCTATGTGACTAATGTTGAAACAGGAGGCCAGATTTGGCGTCTGTTATTTAACCGTCTACTCGTGTCTGCTGTATTATTTCAAGTTGTTATGTTTGGTGTGTTGAGCTTGAAGAGTGCCCGTATTGCCTCTTTTGCAGTTGCACCTTTGCCCATTGTCACCATTCTGTTTAAAATTATTTGCAGCCGCAGGTTCGATCATCGTGTCTACTACTATCAACCTAAAATCGATGCTTATCATGGTGGAAGTGACCATAAGGCTGGCAATCATGATAAAAAAAATACCAAGAACTCGATCGGCTTTCGGTTTGGTGATCCAGCCTTTTTCGCGGAATTGCCTATACCCATGGTTCATGAAAGTGTACGCCATTTACTCCCCAAACTTTACGGTGGTGGAAAGACAGAAAAAAAACCATTTATGAGTCGCATGACACGGCAAAAAAGTGTACGTCATGTATCAGTGATTCAATTAAAAAATGCAACAGGAGGTGAATTACAGTTCCAAAGTGTTGGTGAAAAGGACCTTGAGCTGGATGATTCCACAGAGGGTGTCAAGGGAATGTATAAGTTTAACGAAGATGAAGAAAGCTTGAATGTCGTGGAGCCAACCAAAACCAATTATTATGCTAATAATTTTGCGATGGGACCCAATAATAGTATCAATCCTTTAAAACGGTTGAGCAATCGACTGTCCTTTAAATCCAATCCAAATCACAATGATTTGTATTCTGCAAAAAGACCACTTGTTGATTCAACGTCAGTCAGGATGCAAACCGAAGAAGACTTTTCGTCCTCCTATTATCAACAAACCCATGAACCAAAAATGACACAAGATATGGAATACTTCGTTGCTGGTCAAGCATATCGTACTCACAATCCACAAAATCTAAACAGCTCAAGTGCGATTGAAATGGCAAATATTTATAAAACTCAACAACAACCCTATCAATCCGCACCAAATCATACCATAGTAGATAACTATAACCATTATATACGTAACCCAGTTAATGCGTATACGGGCCAAGGAAGAGCTAAAAACTATCAACAAGATGCAAATTATCAAACCAACCAGCGTTAAAAAGATAACCACAATTATAAGTTTTTATATTTTCTGTAAATACAATCGAGAGAGAAGGATAGTTGATCTATTCTGATGCTTGACTATTATTTAAAAATTTACATAATAAAGAAAATCATTCATTCTTTTTTTTGAATAATCCTTTTGGGATAAAACTCTTTTTTTTTTTTTCCTTTTATATATTTAAAAAGTTATTTAGTGGCATCGATGTTGTAATGTATTTGATGCTGACCTTTATTAAACATATTTAAGGGATGTCTTTTCTCCTTTGATGTTTCTTTATATGGACGATAAGGCAGAATTGCTGAACTGAAGCTATTCTTCTACAATCTTTCTTTTTTCACTCTACCCATTTTTATCTCCTGTAAAAGGTTTTTTTTCGAGGAAACAAAATATCTTACTAATGCCGGAGTCTAGCAGTGAATGCACCAGTGCAGGAATATCGTGCTCCCGCATAAATACATCACAAAGATAAGCAATATTACCTTTATACGGATTGACTCATAATAGAGTTGTTAAACATTATTTTCATCGTCTCAACGATTACGATAAGCATGTTGCTTCAGGCAACAACTTTTGAAGCTCTTTCGTTATCTGAGAATGAAAATCTACGGTCTTCGGTTCAATTGCAAGATAAATGCTAATAAGGTCTCTGTTTGGACGTGTAATTTAATATGAACTCAATTTATTTTTACTTCACTTTTTTGAAAATTGTCTCAATTTTAATTTAATAGACTGTAGAATGTAAAGGATATAATAATTATAATAATATATATTTTGTTTTGAGGTGTTTTTCTTTACGAGGAGAATTGGTAAATATTTACGAATGATGATGATGACTTCCTTTAGATAGAGTGGATAAGTCGTGTTTTCCATCACAACATTGTCTGATATTGACGAGATCGTCAGAGTCATCAGAATCATAATTGACAACGTCGCGAGCTTGAGGTATACTTCTTTCTGATGCTTTTGAGCTAAGTGTTGTTTGTTGATGACCGGCATTTTCAACTGCACTGCTTTCTGTTGTGAGTCTTGGTTCTTCAATTAACTGGTTGTTAGCCTCATTAGGTCTGCCTAGTAAATATGACAAGGACTAATATATGTATATAAAAGAAGAGAGGTATATGTTAGTATGTTAGGTGTTGCTTTCGTTCAAGTTAAATTACCTTAAACCACAACTCATGTCTTTCAAGAGAAGGTGCTGTTAATTTAAGATCTCTTTTGGGAGTGCGAATCAATAGACTCATTGGCGAAGCACCACTGTGATCATGGCTAGGAACTGCTGATACAGATTCAATAAAAGCTAGCAAAAAAATAGATAAATATCAGCTAAATGTTGCTTTGGAATTCACGTTATCTCCCGAACTTACCACTCTTTGTTTTAGCTTCATTTCCTTCTGCACCAGGGCGAATAGAGCTCCAGTACAAAATTTTGGTGTAAGGATGTACCCAAAAGAACCTTTGATGCTTGTTTTCAGAGATACCACCACCAACGTAACGACGAGTATGCTTGGACATCCACTCACCGATCATGGTTTGAGTGATAGACGATATAACATACATGTCAGTACCACCATTAGAGAAACCAGGGAAACTGTCGTCCGAGTTCATAGGCAGAGGAGTACGGTTTTGATTTTGGTGACCATCATCAGAAGATAGTGTAGATATAGAGGCTACTGATTCTTGTCGGTTGGAAAGATCTCTCAGACTAATTGATGATTTGGATTGAAGTCGAGAACCATACTTGCTGTTTTCCAAGATACGGAAGCTACCAAATGACAAACTAGAAGGCGTAGCACTATCAGTGCTAGGTCGCTGATTCTTTTGGACTGTATTTTCTTTCTTTCCAGACCCAAGGCGAAGAGAGGAAACAGAGTTTGATAATCGAAGCTTACGGCTAGATGAGGAAGCGGGTGTAGAAATGGATGGAGCAGGGGATATATTGAGAGAAGGTGGCGCCAATCTTGATGTCGAGACAGATCTTTCGAGAGTAGGAGATGGCAACTCGTCTTGTTTCTCACTGGAGCTTTCCAAAAATCTTGAAGATCCATTAGATGCAATGTTAAGTTGAGTGGTTGTGGTTAATTCAGGAACAATTTTATTTTCACTTTCAACCAACGCAATTCGTACAGCCTCCTTGACGTTTTGTTCGGCTTCTTCCCTGGAGATTAAACGTTCTTCTTTTTCACGTAACATCTTTCTCTCTCTGGCTAATACAAGTAATGATTCATTTCTTTCTTTATCAACAGCTTCACGGGCAGCAGCAGCAGCCAAAATCTCAGCTTCTTCCTTAGTAACCAATTCCTTTTCACGAGCAGCCATTGCTTGACGTTCCTTAACAATAGCGTCGGCAGCGGCAACTTTTGCCAAAGCTTCGGCCTCAGCCTTGGAAATCATTTCAATAGATTCCTCTTCTTCACGTTGAGCAACCTCCTTTCTTTCCAAATCCAGGGCTTTAGCTACTTCGTCTTTAACCATAACAAGTGCATATTCTCTAGACATCATACCGGCCATGGTTTCAGCTTGACTCTTTTCAGCCTTTTCCAATGCATCGGCAATTGCTCTCTTGACAAGCACATCAGCACTATCTTTTGTGAGCATTGTTACCATTCTTTGATTAGTCTCTTCGGATTCCTTCTTGTAAGCTTCGA
This sequence comes from Mucor saturninus, assembly GCA_016758985.1. Classification (NCBI taxonomy): domain Eukaryota; kingdom Fungi; phylum Mucoromycota; class Mucoromycetes; order Mucorales; family Mucoraceae; genus Mucor; species Mucor saturninus. The sequence goes on from JAEPRD010000134.1 coordinate 31,762, forward strand.
TGGTCTTTGCTAAGATAGCCAGCTCAGCCAATTTCGCAACATGTGCCTCACTCTTTTGTTGTTCCAATTCGGATTGCTTAATAGATTGGAGTTCAGCTATTTGTTTTTCGTATTCTGCCTTTGAAGCAGCTTCGATTTCCAGCTTCTGTTGTTCCAATTCCTTCTTTTGAGCCTCCAATTCGGCTTGTTTGATCAACTCAATCTCGGACTTTTGCTTCTCTAACTCTGCTTGCTTGATCAATTCGATTTCAGTCTTTTGCTTTTCCAATTCAGCTTGCTTAATTAGCTCGAATTCCTTTCTCTGCTCTTCCAACTCAGCTTGTTTGATAAGCTCAATTTGTTTCTTTTGCTCTTCAAGCTCGGCTTGTTTAATCAACTCGATTTGTTTCTTCTGTTCTTCAAGTTCTGCCTGCTTGATTAGTTCAATTTCGTGTTTCTGTTTTTCTAATTCAGCTTGCTTGATCAGTTCGATATCTTGTTTTTGCTTCTCTAATTCAGCTTGCGTAAGAGCTTCAATTTCTTGCTTTTGCTTTTCTAATTCGGCTTGTTTAGCAGCCTCTATTTCATGCTTTTGCTTTTCTAATTCTGCCTGCTTCACAAGTTCTAACTCGGCAATGTGCTTCTCCAACTTGTCCTTCTTGATCGCATCCAGCTCCAACTTTTGTTTTTCTAATTCCTTTTTATGTACTTCAAGTGTTGCAGCTTCGATGTCCACCTTTTGCTTTTCTAATGCTTTTTGAACCTTGACTTGTTCATTAGTTGTAGCAAGTTGAACTAACTGATCCGCTTCCTTTTTAGTGATCATTTCTTCAGAGGGAGGAGAAATGCTCTTAAGAGAGGTAGTTTCGACTTCCTGTTTCACCTTTTCACTTGCGAGAGCAACAGCGGCTAAGGATAAAGCTTCAGCCTCTGCTTTGGGTATCATATCGCGCAATAGTTCTTGCTCATTGGATTTGTATTGGGCATCCAGCTCTTGACGAGTTTCTTGGACTAAAACATCGGATTCTAATTTCAATTGCTTTGTGACTTGTTCAACGGTTTCTTCCACCATCTTATCTGCCTCAGCTTTGGGTATCAAGTTCAAGGAAATAATCTTTTCTTGTTCGGATTCAACAGCTTTTTGAACCAATTTATCGGCCTCAGCTTTAGGTATTAAGTTTAAGGAGATTGTCTTTTCTTGCTCAGATGCAACGGCCTCTTGAATTAACTTATCCACTTCTGCTTTAGGAATTAAAGAAACCATTTTTTCTTGTTCAACAACAACAGCTTCTTCAATCAATTTATCTACATCGGCCTTGGGAATTAAGTTCATGGAAACGATCTTTTCTTGTTCAACAATGACAGCTTCCTCGATTAATTTATCCACTTCAGCCTTTGGTACCAAGTTCATGGAGACGATTTTTTCTTGTTCGACAACAAGTGCCTCTTCAATCAATTTGTCTACCTCTACCTTTGGAATCAAATTCATTGAAACAACCTTTTCCTGCTCAGACTCTACAGCCTCTTGAATTAGCTTATCAACGTCAGCCTTGGGGATCAAATCTAATGCAACGATTTTCTCTTGCTCTATTACAACAGCCTCTTGTATTAATTTCTCTAGATCAGCCTTGGGAATCATTTCAGCAATCTCCTTTTCTAATGCACTCTGAATTAATTGATCGACTTGGTTTTTAGGGACCATAATCTCTTCGTCTGATTGATCAACAGATGGGGTGTTTGATGAACCCATAGAGGGTGCTATCAATGCCTCTACTTGTTCGGGAGAAAGAATAGCACCTGCACGTTCGGCAATATCTTTTCTTTCTTTAGACAATGCCCTAGTAACTTGTTCCTGAACATATTGCTGACTCACTGCATCAGTAATAATCGGTAGAACGCTGGTGTCGTTTTCTTGTTTGCTACGTGTATCTTGTATATTCGTGTTACCAGAAACAACCTCCTGATTTTGAGGAACATTTTGTGCCACACAGGAGTCAGAACGTGTGTTACTATCTGGAATGACAGCAGCTGCAGCTGCAGCAAGAGAGCCGACTAATAATGTTGAAGGTGATACTGGAGTGTCTTCCTCTTCTTCTTCTTTTTGTGCCAAATCATTAAAATCGATTGGGTCAGTATTGATACCTGCATCAACAACTTGAACCTTGGATTCCAATTCAGAAGACAATGGCTTCATAGGAATTGAAGAGAATGAGGTACCGCTATTAAAATCTAAAATACCATCGAAAGAATTTCCATAGTTTGTAAAGTTTTGATCTAATGCATCTTCATCCATGCTATCATATTCTTCAGTGTCTACTTCCTCTTCGTCATCATCATCTTGATCTAATTTAGACTCAGTGTCCGATTCGTTAGGACAAAGACCCCTTGGTTGTCTTGCTACGCCACCTCTCTTCTTTTTCGCAGCAGTCTTCTTTTTACCACTTGATTTTGCACCGCGACCATTATTTCCAAGAGGGATAGCATTGTTGGAATTCCAACTAGACATTTCCTTACGCATCTGTTCAATATTTTCTTGACTATCAGAAAGCATCTTCTTAATTTCAAATTTCTCCAACTTCTCTTTATGATAGGAGCTTCTGAGATTCGAGATAATTCTATGTGCGTGAGCCAACGATTGTTTCAATGTTTCAGTTTCCATCACTTGTTGACTACGGGTGCCAGGTAAGGTTGTGGGTGGTGTTATGGTCTTATTTTGATCATCAGAATCATTATCATCATTCAATTCTATAGTTGAATCATTTGTGTTAATTTCCTCAGTGAGCGTACGGGAAGAAGTAGCTAATTTAATCGCTAACTTTGCCTTGACAATTTTGAGTTCTGTATTTAGTTCTTCTACTTGTTTTTGTATTTGAGAATTATCGCGCTGTGCACTTGCTGCGTGTCTTCTAAGGTGATGTGTTTCCTGCTCATGTCGGGCTTTCATAGCTTCGATCACTGATGCAGATTTTTCCTCTTGTGCCTTCATGATGTCAATCTGTTCCGCTTGGCTCTTCATTTGCTTTGATAATCTTGCATAATCAGCATTATGTTTAGCTACAGATTGGTTAGATTCTGACAAGTGGGATCTGAGCTCTTGATTGGCTACTTCAAGATTCCAGTTTTCCTCTTTTAATCTCTCTAAAAAAAATGACCGGGGATTAGAGCCATGTTAAAAAGCTCTCACTCTATCGAAATACAAACCTTCAATTTCCTCCTTTAGTTTTAAATGCCGCTGCGCTGTTTCATGAGTTCGTTCGGTGTCCGCTTTAGAGAATTCGAAATGCTTGATGATCTCTTCCTTTTCTTGGAGAGCCGATTGAAGCTTACGTACCTCGATCAGTAAGCCCTGGCCAATCTCGGTTGCAAACTCAATATCTGGGTTGCGTCTATTACCATTTAAAGGCTTTGATCGTTGTTTTGATGGTGAAGAATTAGTTGGTGGAGGAGGCAATAAAGGAGAGAAGCTTGTGGCAGCAGAATCATCTAACATGGACTATTTGGAATTATTTTATTAAAATCACAAAAAATTAATGTGTTTAAAAAAACTTACTTTAGAACTTTTCAGGTACTGGAATTCATTGGCTAAACCTTCAAGCTTGGATTGAATTTCTAAAGGCAACTCTTCGTCTTGATCAAATTTATTTAAATGTAAAATCTCTTTTCTGATATCGTCGCTTTGTTTTATTAAAGCATTTCGGCTTATTTGACTTGTTCCTATTCTCTCAAGTATTTTCTCCTTGTCATCAAGTTGTGCAGCTAGTTGTGATTTCACTTGATTAGCATTCATCCCAGAAAAAGAGATGGGTCTCTTTTGTCTCGAGACTTTCTCGGACAAACTCGACGTTGGTGTTGACATTTCTCTTATTGTATATCAAATACAATATTCGATTGAATTAAGAATATATAATATAAATATCAAAAATGATAGATTATATGATTCTTTAAAATAATAATAGAAAGAGAAAAAAAGAAGAGCGAAAAAGAGAAAAAATATCATTAAAGATTTAAACAACGTGGTGACTTTTACGTCACACAAAAAAGAGGCACTTGGTTGGTGACTCAAAATAGAAAATCACCTGCTGTTTCTGCAACTCCTTCCCTCCTACACATTTTTTTTTCTTATACCAACAATTTATAATGGATGCCACCTCCTTTATCGGGATGTTAACTTATTTTTACATTATAAATATATAGAGTACACTTTTTATTTCAAAAAAAAAAAGGGTTAAAAGGGGAAGGGGAGGGGTTATGTTTTATTCACAAAATCGTTGTATCAATAGGTCTGACAGGTACGCCAGATTCTTTAACAAATTCTTTAACAGCTTGGATAGGCACTTCATGACGATGGAAAATACCAGCTGCTAAAGCGGCTTCAACACCTGTTTCTTCAAACACCTCAACAAAATCTTCAACTCTACCTGCACCACTGGATGCAATGACAGGAATTGAAACAGCTTTACGAACTGAATCAATCAACTCCAATTCAAAGCCAGAGTTAGTACCATCACGATCCATACAGTTTAATAAAATTTCACCGGCGCCCAATTTCTCACACGCAGTAACTAATTGGATAACATCCATATCACGTCCTTCACGTCCGCCCATGACAGTACATTGATACCAGCAGTATTGTTCTCCATTAGGTCCGACCTTGGAGTTTTTGACAGTGCTGTGGGTAGTTTCACTGGGATCTTTAACGTAAACACGACGAGGATCGACAGAAATAACAACTGCTTGAGATCCATAGGCTTCAGCGATAGTCTCAATAGCTGTGGTTCCAGTCTTCTTACCACCGTCAGCATAGAACTTTTCTGCACAATATACTGCATCGCTGCCAATAGATACCTTATCCGCACCTGAACGGAAATATTCGCCAGCAACTTTAAATGCAGGATGAACTGTACCATCAGGGTCAGTGACATCACGAATACCACCACCAATAGTTAAGGGAACAAAGACAGTTTCAGAAGTACGTTTCAGTACTTCGAGCATAGGAAGATCACCTAAAGGACAGTTACGGAAACTAGTGATATTTAAGAAGGTAATCTCATCAGCACCTTCCTCAAAGTAACGCTTGGCTAACTCAACAGGCTTTCCCAAATTACGAACATCGTTACTGCCTTCAGTTTCACGTACATCGTATTGATCACCCTTAGTGACAACCAAATCACCATTATCATTAGCACGAACATCCAAACAAGCAATGATACGCTTAGTAAATGTATCTTTAGTCTTCTTGATGGGCTCTTTCATAATAATGGTGCTTTGATCGACAATACCAGTGCCAGTCAAGAAAGATTTAAGAATATTAACACCTGCATAACCACTCTTTTCAGGGTGGAACTGAGTTGCAAAAACATTATCCTTTTGAACAGAAGCAACGAATAGTTCATCGCCATATTGAGCAGTTGCTAAGACCCAATCCTTATTTTCCTCAATGTAACGTGCAGCATAAGAATGAACAAAGTAGTAAGTCTTATCTTCGTCAATATTGAAATTGACAGCTTGGCCAGCAATTTGTTGATCAGGTTTAAGCTCTTTGGCTAATTGAGCGTGGTTCCAACCCATGTGAGGAACAGCCTTGGTGCTGCTGTCGAACTTAGCTGCTTTTCCAGGAATGACACCCAAACCAGGCTCATCGCTTTCTTCAGAACCTTCAAAAAGTGTTTGCATGCCAACACAGATACCCATAAATGGTTTACCAGAGGCAATATATGCTTTTAAAGGATCGGCATATCCCTTGGTGCGCAAGGAACGCATGGCAAAACCAAAGTCACCAACACCAGGGAAAATAAGTTTCTACAAGACACGATTAGTTTTGAAAATAAGTGATCAATGTTTTGCATTTACCTCCGCAATGGCGATGTCAGAAGGGTCTTTAACGAATGTAATATCGTAACCCAAATGGTTAATAGCATTAACTAAACTACGAACATTACCTGCTCCATAATCGAGCATGTAAAGACCTGACATTTTTAAATATTTTGTTTAACAGTAAAGAGAAAATAAAGCAAACACGAACAAAGTGCATTCCTTTGTATATTCGGGTTTTAGTGGCTTGGATGAGTCATTGAGCGGAGATAACGTTTAGGAACTTTCGCCACTGATTCATTACATGCTGCTCATGATATACCACAACAGTACGACAGCTATCGTGATACGCTGTAATGAGTCATGCTCGTGCAATTAAACTTACTTGTTCTTTCATTTGGATAACAAAACTGAATTTGATTATAATCCGTTAAATAATTTGGACTATCAACGCAGATTAGGATGAGTCTTTGAATTCTAAGGGAAACCTTGTCAAAGATAAGCATTAGAATTTAAACAAAAAAACAAAAAAACTGTTAGTATCAGCTTCCTGCTCTCATTTATAAATTTTGTGACATTTGAGTTTTTTTTTTCATGACTTTGTTGAAACTCTTATTTGAAAGATAAAGTTGATTTGAAGTAATTGTCCTTATAGTAAGATTAGTACTTTTGTGGTTTGCTTACTACTCAGCATAAATGTTTTGTATTTAAAGCTAACAACTATAATCCCGCTTCATGCAACTACTTTTACTTCGTAAGATACGTCATTAACCATCATCCAATACTCTTAAATCCCCGACCGTAGTCAGTTCAAGACAAAATGGATGATTTATGAGGGTAATTTAACGCGTGTTTAGTCTAAAGGGAATGTTTACTTTATATAAGTGTATCATTAACTCTTGGCGCCTCTGAGGCACTGTATTGCGATCATACTTGTATCTGCCATGATCTGCTTTGCTGCTTTTTCTTTTATAGTATTAGCTGTTTAGGTTTGCAAAACATGATATGTCACTTTACTTTTTCTCTCAAATTATAGACCCAGTAAAAAACTCGATAATCCAAGGCTCCTAAGTTTTTATATTGTGGGATATGTATTTGTATTAATTGTTAGAAACTTAACATATCAGTATTGGTACCCTGGTATGTTAAGATAGTTAGAGCTGAACAAGGATGTCGGATAAAATACAATAAGCACAAGACAAAAAGATGGAAAAAACGCGCTCTTATATCGAAAATATTAGTATTCTAATAGCATTTCAGTGATGTCCATACTGGATGTTCTTATGAAATCCGTCATTAGCTAAAACCTCCTCATTTTATATACTTCTTATACTGTGGAACTACAACAACAACAACAAAAAATGCTGTAGTACGTCTGTATCTCTTCGCTTGTGGAAATGCTAAACAAGAAATGACACGTGTGCGTCAATTGCAGCGTTTTGTAGTGTTGAAATATGGCAATTTTAAATGTTCTCTAAGTAGTTACGTCATAGTACACTATTTCGTAAAATTATGTATGATGTGTAATCTTCCTAATAGCTGACATACTATGTGGAATAATCATAAAGTTATATCTATGCTTTGAAAAAAAAAAAAAGAATCTAAACTTTCTCCACGCAAACGTATACCGTCGATAATATTAATATTTAAATGCGCAATAATTCATGTCCATCAAGATATTTCGCTTGTTTAATACAGACTTTAACATATGTCTATTCAACAGAACAGAAGAAAAAGTGAAGAGGCATAGATATTACTTGATGCCACATAGTTTTTATGTTTTTATAACTTCCAAATGTATTGTTTAACTCCTCAGATAGACAATACAATGATGTAATATTTGTATATTTTACTTAATTTAACAAGGATGAATGGTTATTCCTTTTTTATGTAACCTTTTATTTTTGAAAATAGGCTGTCTCATAACATTATCTTGAAATAAACTTTACGTGCTTATTAATCTTTTTTTTTTTTCTCAAATACAATAAATCTGTCGCTAAACCAAAACATCCGCCAAAATAGACCCCTTTATGGTAAAAAAAGGCATTTGTTTTTTATTTGTTTATAACTTTCTGTGATCTTGTAGTTAGTAATGGTGTCAAATTAAAAGAAGAGTAATATTGTAATATTAGATCTCAGTTAATAAACAATGGATCATAACCAATACAGAATTGCTGTGAATGAATAACTAAATTTTCAAAGGATAAACATTTACTCAATTGAAATGGATAATTAAATGATTACTTTAGACACAGCTCCGTACAAGTATAAATACGATTACGTTTTGTTTTAAAAGTTTGTTGTCTCTGATTATTTAATTTGGTTCCATTTGATATAATATCTACTATGTTTCGAGCGCACACCTGTAAATTTTTCATATGAGACAAACGTATAAGGGGGAGTTAGGTAGTTATAACATGTTATCGTGTTTTATTTGCCTCAATGATAAACAACAGTGATGTGCGTTAGTTTATATTTCCATTACACTTGCTAATGAAGTTAGAATCATATAAAATGGCAAAACAACATCAACCAAACGTAATAGTAATCTAGTTTACAAATTAGGAGTTGTATGTTTCACTGCTTCCCAAACTCATCACAGGACATAACAATAGTAAGTGCTTTATTTTGATAATATTACGAATCAGCATCAAAAAGTGAAAAATCCGGTGTATGTATTATCATTCACAAATAATTGTCATACTAGAAGAGGCAGTACGTTGAAATTAGAAATATGTGGATCCGCCACTTATCCTAGGAGCTGCTCTTTTCCCATTTATTGTTTGCGTCAATTTACTTTGATAATTTGTGGTATTTGCTCTTGGAGCTAAATAAACTTGTCAAAAAAGTAGTCGATAAATATTTAAACATACGTACGGTATAGTTCGGATACCATAAATTGTCGATGGTGTTTGTTTTGCTGATTTGGAAGGTAAGAATTCTCGGTAGATATAAAAGAATACTGGTGATCAATAACATCCTCATTTAGGCTGTCTTCGTCACTTTGAGGGCTATAATTTTGCTGAACTATCTCCTCAAACGAAGAACAAACGGAGTCTTGCGATTGAGAATCTAAAAGTTGAGGGTGGATAATCCAATTATTTAAGTTCATAAACTCGTTAGGATATATATTTTGGGAGGGGGGAGGATAGCTACATGTAGTGGGAGAACCAACAGATGTGATGTTGTTGCTATTGAATGCACTGTGACACATGACAGGAGTATTTTCTTGTTGCTGATATGAGTTATGGACGTGTGAACTATAAGGCTGCTCTTTCTGAAATAGGCATTGTGATATCAATCTTTTATTTTCAAGCTGAAGCTGCAGAATCTGATAACGTTGTCGTTCATCCCTTGCAATACTTTTCTTTACCCATTCGAGGGTCTTTTCAACTATTTGGCCTTTTGAAGGACGACGATAATTAAGTAAATTTGGAAGTAACTGCGCTAAGGATTGGAATTTTGTATTGAGACTCTCACGTCGGGCGCGCTCTAGAGCATTGTGTTCCGCACGACGTTCGGATTTACTCATATATCTGAAAAGAAGACTTAGATCTACATTATTATATCTTTGAAATTAAAGAATACATACTTTTTGTTGGACGCATCATCAGATAAGTTATTCTTGTACAATAGTGATTGACCGGCTGGATCACTATCAGAATAATATCGTTCCATATCTGATAATGACTCTACTAAGTCATTAGTGGTAAATGGGAAATGTTCTGAATGTAAAAAGTGATCATAATTTCCAGTCGCTGCATGGTCATTCAGGTTTTGTTGAGCAGAAAACATGCTTGTGTGTAATTTTCTCCCTTTTTTTTTTTTTTTTTTTTTTTTGTAAAAAAATAAAAACTGGATAAAAGGAACAAGAAAAAATGTTTTTTTATGTCTCTCTTTTTATATATGAATCGTATACAGGGCCGATCGCGTGTAATCTACTTTAAGGAAACGCACCGATGTTTACAACGGAGACCCAATTAAAAATGCATAGGATGATATTACTTTTCTCTCATGTTACTATTCAATGGTAAGGTCGATAAATAGCCTCTTTTGACAATAAAATGTATTGCTCTACCTGGATACAGTGCTTAGAAGAAAAAAGCGATAAATTTGCATGACATTTATACATGTCTACTTTAGGCTCTTATTGCTTTTTTTTCCTTAGTTTTTTTTTGAACACGTACTTTTTGATTCGTCATCTGTAAAAAAGGAAATGAGCGAATATTACTAATAACGGGTAGCTTTATAGCATGAAAATAAAGATAGTTCAAAAAAAAAAAAAAATGATAACAAACATCTTTACTATGCTCAACAGAATTCGCAATACACTGGAGTATGCTAATAGAATAATAACATTTTCAACTCGCTATATTGATAAGAACTTCTTTTTTTTTTTTTTAGTTAGATAGACAATTTTTTCCTTATTATTTTTTGTTTGTTTTTGCTTTTTTTTTTATTAATTCATGAAAGTTTTATTTGAATATAAGGACCGAAAAGCTACGCTTGATCAAAGTGTGACAGAAGATTAATGTAATTATAGAGAGTCCAGTTAGATCTTTAGTATTGTCGCTTAATAAACCTTATGACGATGATATCATTATCGAAATGCTGGGTATTCTAAAGCTGTTCCTGGAATTTTAAAATTACTTGTTACATAAGTCTATAAGTTTGTCTCGGCTACAATTATTAAAATTGGATTCGAGACTCTCGAAATACTCCCAGAAATTTATATTCGATAAGAATAACAAAAATCGATATCTGTGTATATGGGAACCACTGTTTTTATATAACTTACAAAAAGAAACAGTTCCTTCTGGGGCTTATCATTATAAAAATTAATCAAAATATCACCAGAATATTATTTTTTGTATCGATTAACAGAAGACTACGCGAGCTTGATATAAAAATATAGTGCGAATAAGTTGTAGGTCGTCATCTGATTGACACCTTATACGATGGATATTTAATGGTAAGAAAAATATTACGGGATTTGAACATTAGTACCCATTTCAAAGTCTAACTGATATTCAAAGAATGTTTCAATGCCAATAGACTTTAGGGTGTATGCTTATCTCTTGAACTCGACGCTTATCGATATATACATTTATAAACGGTGTTTTTAACAGTCAACCCCACCCCCCTTTTTTTTTAAAGAAAAAGGGCCATTGTCTCTAATTACTAAATAACATGTTAACATATTTAGTCACATTTGTTAACTATGGCAGAAGCTATATCGTTTATCATTATCCAGTTAAAACTTAAGGTACTAACATTGATTTTTATTGTTCTAAAACCTTCTTTTTAAAATTGTTACATGGCGTTGTGATGTATGAAAATAGCTTTAAAGTGAAACATTTTATCTATGAATGGCAATTACACGGATGAAAAATCAATCTCCCTTCCCCTCATTTTTCTCCTGTTTTTACATGAAAACGTAGGCTTATTCATCTTTTACGCATTATTACTATGGAAAACACATATTTAGTGACAAAAAAACTATACTGTAGTTATATATTTAAGGTGATTCTTTCTACTGAAGATTAACTAATATTAATTTCTTAACATCTGGAGGTAAATCATTGTACAACCTTACTTTACACAAGGTCTCGGGGGGTGAAGGAGAGCTTTGAGGGAAAGCATCTCCGTTTATGAGATATCACACCTGCCTAAAAAAAAAGGATTGTCAAAACTAATCATACATGTTTGCAAACACATTATTGGAATGCAATTCTTACTTTCTTCAGTTTTTTTTTTCAATTGTCAGTTAAAAAAAAAATAACACTATACATGTAGAAGTGCATTAAATCCAGAACAGGCAGATCTCCACTATCAATTACAATGATTGTGCAACGTTATAAAACAAATATTTTAGATTAAAATGATCAAACTCTTCCAGGAGATTGACATGGTCATCATTTGTTGTTTGACAAACCTTAGAATTTTCAAGCAAGTTTTAGCATGTATAACAAGTTTTTAGGTTTATGCCGACTATAAACCTTACAAACAAGTTAAAATTCGATTTGAGAAATAGTTTCGTTTGCAATTTATAGTACTTATTTTTTTTATAATAATTTTCTCGCCAAAAACGTCAAATAATGCTTTAATTGTCAAAGATAGTAGATGTCACTATGGTGGAAAGTTTGGTAACGATTCGTTTAATTTTGGTGACAAAACGTACAACTTTTACAGCCAAATACTTGTTTGAAAAATAGCTGACATCAATTATTTGTGTACAAAGTTGTTAAAAAAGCGTCTAAATCGACTTGTTTGCTAAACAACCAAGTTTGTTTGTAAAACGTACAAGTGTTGTCTGCTGTCACCAACTTTGGTTACAAAACGTACAATTTTGTGGTTCGTTATTTAACCAACTTTCGTCGTCAAACGAACAAGTGTTGTTGCTTTCTTCACTTACATTGAACATTAAACGTACAAGAGTTGTCGCTTTTTTCACTAACAATGAACGTTAAACGTACAGGAGTTGTTGGTCTTTGTACCACATTGGTCGTAAAACAGCCGAATTATTTGATTGTTCCCTTGCATATTTGTCGCAAATCAACCAATTTTGTCCACTGTGTGTCGCCCTGCTTTTTTACATATATAAAACTTTATTCAATACGAATTCTTTATTATTTTGTGGATGTCTTAATTATATCTTCAACCGCCTTTTAAATAGAAGCGCCCTTTCCGTAACTAATGCTCATGTAGGTAGAAATTTTATTTTACCATTTAAAATACGAGCGACATCATTCCCTTAGACCAATATTCGTACCTATAATACAATTTACCTAAAAAATGATGTAATAAACTGCTTACTGCATTGAATGCGTTGGAATTAAGTGACATGTTCCTCATAAAGGAGGTTGAAAGATGTTTCAATTGATAGAGAGATCAGATAAGTAAATAAGTAGTGTCAAGTGTATGGTAGCTTACTTGGGCTCAGACAGAATTAAGCAGTGGGTGATAGAGGAATCTGTAACGTTAAACTGGTGAGGCACTAACAAAAGTCGTAAAGGCTTAAGACGCGTACCATTTAATCTTTGAACAAACCGCACATAACAATAGCTTCAAAAGAAGACGGAAAAGGAAGCCATAAAAAGATGATGTATCTATAAACATACGTGAGTTAGAGCGCATTAGTTCCTTCTATATGAGCAGTCAATCAAGAAAAACTTACGATGATCAAAACTTGCTTTCCCTTTGTAGCTATGAGCCTAATAAAGCCTTCATATTTTGAATGATAAGAGCGTGTCTCAGGCTACTTTACCTTGACTACGGAAGAAATGGCAGTTAGAATAAGTCTAACATAAATTAAAGAATGACACTTACAGATGACATGGAAGCGTAAGCAAGGTGTTGGAATGACTGATAAACTTCCTTTTGACACTAAATAAAAAACCGACATTATTAGTACAGACAGGTAATACAGTAGGAGAAAAAAGTTACAATAGCTACACAGTTTATGTTTTTTTAAAAAAAAGTAGAAAAAAGAAATAGAAAAAGGGAGTTCAGAGTTAGGGAAGAAATTTTATTTAAATATGAAACTATTTTTTTATTTTTAGTACTAGTATTATTTGCGGCCGTGTTTTGGCTTAATGATAGGGTCTTCATCTTCACTATATTCATATTTGCGGATGATCCTATTAAGTTTTCCCCGTTTTGGAGGAGCCAAAGAAACAGGGGAAGAACAACTGGAAGCATTAGCAGAGGTATTGGCAGAGGTAATGGCAGAGGTAGTGGCAGAGGTAGTGGCAGTGGTAAAAAAATAAAGTGTGAATATGACGTGGATCTCAGAAAAGTATGTGTAAATTGGGCTGTGAGTAAAATAGAGTGTCACTGTTCCGAAGAAAGCCCACTTGTTGAAATTGCGTACAAGTTTGGTTACAGAGTCACCTTCAGTTGTTTGTTCTGCGTACAAATTAATTTAGAGCAACCAACTGCAAAAAAAAGTGAAATCAGTTGGTGACAAATCGAACAAATTTGATTGCAGCAAACAACTAAAAAAAAAAAAGAAAAAAAAACCCCCAGTTAATGACAATTTGAACAAACTTGGCTGCAAAACCACCAACTATTGTACGTTTTACGAACAAATTTATTTAAGTCAAACAAAAAAATTCGCCATAGTGTGTGAATATGTATCTTAAAGTAGCTCGTCTTCATAATTTATTATAGACGTCTATAAAAAAATGCTATTTAATTAATTATGTAACTACATTACTCAACCCTATTATCGTTAACAACGTTATTTGTAGTCGCAACATCTATCATGGGAAATATACAGAAAGTTATGACAAAAATAAATCTGAGATCTACGAAACGTTCCTTCAACTTTAATGATTGTAGTATTAAAATGGCGCGGCGTGTGCTATTAACTTAGCCATACCAAATATTAGTATTTGTAGTTGAAAGATGCTATTTTTTGTATGTTGGTGTAACTGGGTTTATTGCTGAGCCGATTAAAACATTAAAAAAGGCACTACAGATGACTGTATTAGGTAACCGATGAAGTATACAAATTGAAAATATACATAATTACTGGGTAATATCAATGTTAAATGCATATCTTTATATGTCAGGGTTTGATCATCACCTGATTACAGTTTTTTCGGTGCTTTATAGCATTTTGTTCCGTTACCTTGCAATTAAATAAAAGGCTGGTAGCACATAGATTTTCTATTCATGACAAAAGTTTGAGTTTTAAAGGGGTAAATGTTTTGGTTAAAATGATAGGTTTCACTTTCTATGATCTTCTTATCCCCACATAGTTTGTGTTACATATCGCTGTAATGTTATTCAGGTACTTAAAAGTTATTGGTAATGATTTAACCGATATCTCAACGGGTTAGCTTATTCATAACACGTGTTTCCGAATTACAAATACATGCGTTTCCGAACTGCAAATACCATACTTAAGGAAGTTAAGTTCTCTAAACGAGAAAATGAAATGAGACACACTTTGCCAAGGGGCTTTGAAGCACAAAGTGTCACACACAAATCTTATTGGAGTGAAATAAAATAAACTTTAATTCATGCGTGATGTACAATATCCTTAATTCATTGTTTAAGAGATTAATTAAGATTGCAGTATTTTTTAGAAAAAATAAATGTACTAATAATCTAAGCTCTGAAATAAGATTTTATTAAAAAAAGAGAATAGTACACAGGTTCTTTCCGAGCTCGTAAGTCATCTAGCAGGTAGAAGTAGCCTCCATAGGTTTAATTGGTAGAATTGGAGTTTTAGCATCGACTATTTCGCCACTCGCTCCTTCCGATAATGGGGACATCGAACTCACAAATTTATCGTTTGTCAATTTACGAGCAAGCTGTCCCTTGGGTCTGTATGTATCAACTGAGCCAACGTCCACTATTATATGGTTAGACATTTGATTTAATAAGATTGGCAGCTGTATTTACCCTTATATAATTTTTCTTCGCATGAGAAAGCCTTGGGTTTGAGTTCAATAATAGTATGAAGAGGAATACGGGCATATGGTAACTGTTCATGGCTTAAACCCATAAAATAGGCATACATACAACGAATAGTAGCTTGATGAGAGATAATTAAGATATTTTCGTGTCTTTCTAAATCCATTATAACAGGCTCTAATCTCAATACTAAATCTCTGTAACTCTACTCAAAGCGTATCAATTAATAGAGTCATCTTTTTTTTTTTTTTTTTTTTTTGGTGCTTACCTCCCCACCACGATAGCGGTAGTTAAATTTATCTTCATCTCTACGCGCAAAGTCGTCTGGATACTTGATCTGTTAAAGAACGAACTTTAGTTAAAGCCGTAATTTTAATTTAGCCGAAAACCTACAGCAATCTCTTCATAAGTCATGCCATCACAAACCCCAGTATCGAGTTCATCTAAGGCTTTCCATTGTTTCTTCGGGAAATCCAAATGTCTCGCAGTTTGAATGGTACGAGTCATGGAGGAAGTCCAAACAGTTAAAGGCCGATCACCAATATTTTGTCTGACTAATTCCGGTAATTTTAATGCATACTGCTCACCTCTTGGTGATAACCCAGCATCACCACCAATTCTGTCCTCTAAGTTGAAGAGAGATTCGCCATGCTTTAAGAGGGTTAAATAATGATAGCAGTGACTTTAAAGTGATACTTACTCGACTAAACCAAATTCTTTTTGGACGTGTGTGTAAATTCATCAAGTAATAAACGATTCTACTTTCTAAATAACCACGGATCATGTTGATAATATATTGACTTCCAACGTTGATCAATTTAATATAAGTCAGTTCTTGTTCTGTAACAGTTTCATAAGTTTCTTCGTAATGCTTGATCCGTTTCATAAAATCTTCGGTGGCAGCATTTGGATCGCGATTGCAATAGTCAGGCGAGGATAATTTGACATCCTTAATATTCGATAAAATAATATCCTTATCTTCACAAACTGATTCAATGAATAAAACTTGAATATTACGTGCTGTCAAAGCATTGTTGATCCAAGCTCTAGCCTTTTTTGATGAATTTGTAGCATCAAAAATCGCAACAGTACCATCCTCTTTTTCAAACCAATTGATCATATCATTTAATGCACAAGATGCTGCTTCGTGTCTTTTTTTGATGCCTTCTGCATTGTTGACATCAAAGAATGTATGTGGAAGATTTAATCCCGCCAATTTGCGACGATAATTACCAACACTAAATATTTGTGTCTTGATACCTAACCATGTCAAGTAACGACTCACTATTTTCTCGTGTGAGTATTTTATTACGTTAATTTATTCTTTATATTACCTTTATATGAGATATAAGTCTTTCCTCTTGCTGGTAAGCCTACCATCTACATAACGTGATGAGTTAAATATAAACCTTTTAAAGCTGAATCGGTGTCTTACCACACATGCAATGCGTAAATCTAATTAAACAATATTAGACCCGTTTAAAAGCGACTATAATTGAAATGATAAACTTACTTGAAGAGCCATTCATATTTTTTTTGTTACTATTAAAAGTGTGTGTGAAAGAAGAAAGGAAGTATGTTTCCCCACTATTATTTCAGCTTATTTCAGCTTAGTAAGAACTCCGCCTCTTCCCTATTTTTATGCTCACATTTTACAGTAGGGAAATTAAACAGGTCATCATCTAATTCAAATACGATTCGCTTATTTTGAAAATAAAGTTACTTCTTCCAAGTAACTGGTAGTACTTAGTTACCGTCATTGTGTTGCCCAAAGGAAAAAAAAATACTACTCCATGTTTCCATATATGGTAATGCTGATTTAATTTTTATCCCTTATACAAAACAATGGAGTTCATTTTACTCAAGTCATCAGCCTCTACTTCATGTAACCTTTGATGGCTTGATTAATCCCAATGACGGTTTACGCGAAAAAAAAAGCGGTGATTCAAATACAATTTCTACAAATGGTCATCATTACATACATGTCAAATAATCTCGCCTCTTCAATTATTTGTTATGATGTATTCTGGTCTCAATATCTCTTTTTCTGAGAATGTATGAAGTTTCCGGGCTTCAAAGTTTGTTTACATTAAAATTACCAAACTAGTACATCTGTAAGATTAAACCCGGAACGAGTGCCTGCGAAATATAACTGATAAAAGACAAGCCTCAAATATGTGAGGTATTTGAGTTTCACCGGAAGTCATTCCATTACGTAAGCACAATACCCATCAATTAAAACGATCTAGGCTAAGAAAAAAATGCTTTTGATAATAATGCGCAAATAAGAACTCGCCTATAATTTACCACGATCTTGTATTTTTTTTTTATTTGAAGGTATTTTTAGATAGCCCAATTCTTGGTCTTCTCCTTCTGTCCCCCATTGTATCTTTTTTACTATCTATATCCTCCTTTTTCGCATCAGTATTAAGGTAACCATATGAGGGGGGTACTGATTCTCTACCGATATCTGTTTATATTAAACTCAGAATTAGTTTTCCAAAAAGACATGCCAACCCCAATGCCTTACCTAATTCACCTTCTTGGGACGTACCCAAAGAATTCGAGAAATATGTCTCGATTGTCTTAGGTGTCTTCAGTGTACTTTTAAGGGGTTTATGTTCCAGTCGGTTAAGTTTAGTTGCTTCTTGTGATTGGACTAGACGAGTTGAAGATGATTCTTTGTGTTTTCCTTTCCCTTTCTTTTCATCTTTATTGAGTTTCTGTAGTTTTGATGCAGGCTTGATCTGAGAAGAGGATTCGGTATCACTGTTACACTGTAGGTACTGCTTGCGACTACTACTAACATATGATTCTATCGACTTCGTTTCAGTACTTGCATCAAACAACAGATTTTCGAAAAATCTGTCCTGTGAATCGGAAGACTTGTGTGGTGGAGAGTGGTGTTGAAAGATCTCAGCGTCATTAACAGGACTGAGAAGAAGAATTGGCGAACTGGTTTTTGAAGTATTCTCTTCGGCATCTTCGTAACGAGAAGAATTTGTCGGGCTAGAGGTTTCTGTATTCGTTTGGTTCTCATTGGAGTTATATGATTCTGGTATATTGACATCGACTTGAGAGTCGTTGGAGGTAGATGGTTGAAAGTCACTATTATAAGCATATGGTGCTACCTTACGCGAATTAGACAGATTTCTTACCTCGTTTTCGTGTAACATATTTTCTTGCATATTGTATTGCGAATCGTCTGACTGTGAATCGTATTGAATTGTTGCTTGTGAATCAGTATCACTATTATTGTCGCGGAATGTTTTATACGGCTCAGGTGCAACTTCAGGATAAAAATCCTCTAGTGGTGAGCAGAAGATGTCTGGACTTGGTGACGACAATGAATTTGCTGGGGAGGATTCGTGGCGCGGTGTACGGTATGCTTCTGATGCATCTTCTGGTTCAGAAGATAATGATAGTGATAAATATTCATCATTGGCCTGAATTGAATACTCTTCTAATTGTGGGCCTGTTTGGTCGATGATTTCAGGTAACGAACAGTCTGAATTATCGTCGGCAAAACTTTCTTCATCTTTAATCACTGAAGATAATTCGATACTTTGTGGGGTGTTTCTTTGCACTGGTCTAATTGGGGATACCCACGGCGGTAATAGGTCGTCTGGAGCATCAACTACGTTTTCGTATCTTTGACCGGACGCCATATGTACCCATTTTTCAATCATGGTCTGAGTGAGATTTTTTGAAGGCGAGGATTCTCTTGTTTTCTATTTTTAAATTTTTTTAAGTACTGCATACTATTATGATAGAAAATATAAGCCTTACTGGCTTATGACTTGAGCTTTCCGAAACTGTTAAAAAAACACGTTAACAGTGATTTTTTGTAACTTCTGTATTTTTTATGTTTACTAGCTGAACGACTTCGATCTAATCGACTAAAAAACGACATTGCGCTTGGTTGTCTTCGTGGTGGCACTTCGCTCACCATGATCGGTCTATTGGGATCATCTTGCATTTTTTTTTGGAGAGAGTGAAGAAAAGAATATTAAACGTACGGAGGTTCAACAACAAATTTGGTAGAGCCGCTCTCAGGGTGTCTTTAGGGATGATGTCATATTTTTGCTTCTTGGGCTGTCATCTTTTGGACAATGTTTGCATCTACGTCTTTTTCTTGTCTTATTATTTGGTAGTTCATCTATAACAAGAGGTTTTTACATGAAGTAAACAGTTGGTTTATAGTCTATAGGTTATGATGACCTGCAGTCTCATAAAATAACTGAGTATTCTACGAAACCTGACAATAATGTTCTATATAAAATTTGATAACGAAACGGGCGCATAAGTTACAAAATCTGTATTTTAGAAAAATAAAAAATGACACTTTATTTGTATTGCTTATTTCTATCTGCATGGCAAACATGAAGTTTCTTTACCCACCATTCAAAAATTATTTTCTTCATTATTTAATTTTTAAAAATAAGTCAAGATCTTGAATTATCCATAATATATACCAACTGGGTTATGTGTATAATGGTTACGGGTATCTCTCATGGTATGACTTAGTGCGGATCGGTAGATTTTTTTAAAGATATCAAAAATATAAGATTAAAATAACTTTCACATCACCTTAAGGATGAATGTTATAGTATCTGATCATGAACCACAAACTACCCCAGCTTGTTTCATCGTATTGCTGAAGGCTGTTCGCAGGGTGAAACTCTGCGACGAGTAATAATGATTCCATATAGACATATCTAGATTGTAAGAAAAAGTATTGTTTAGCATTGTTTAGTGTTTCCTAGCAGTAGGATAGTGTCGTTTTTTGACGATTAAATGAGCAGGTATGAAATACCATGATGGCTATTAAAAGTACATCATTGTAAAGGATAGAACCAAAGGAGCAACGAAAGGACTGACCTTAAAAAAAGAATGCCAAACATTGTAAGATGTAATTAACGAGGACTTGGTGTAATAAAAAAAAAAAACTGATTTTTTTTTTATACTTAAGGTAACAGTCAAAAATACAATCTCTTAGGATATATAAACAATGGCGTTAAGACCTTGAAACATAATTTACTTCAGATGTTATATTATTAATTAAAAAAAGGGTGGGCCATTTACATGCCTTAAAAAAATTAAACAGCACTTAGCTTTAAGTTTTTGGTTATGCCATACAAGGTAAAGAGTTAATTCAACTGGCAACATACCCCAATGATGGTTCAGTTATCATGTTAGAAAAAATTACCGGGCTAGTGGTACAAAAACTCCCTTTGGTAAAATGATAATGCAGATATTTAAGATAGATTAATGTGCCACAAAGCTTAATGATTCGAATAACATAAAAAATTAGGCTATTCTTATAGAATTTATTTTACTTGTACAAAGTTTGAAAAGAGAAAACTTAGTTGAAAGAAATGTATTCACCGCCGTGAATCTTAGCAGAGACAACAATGCGAGAAGCAGGGTTCTCTTCCTTGTAGTAACCAGTCTTGAGAGTAGGTCTGAACTTAGTGACATGTACATCCTCAGGATTGGGAGCAGAAACGGATGATGTTTCACCAAAAAGATTAAACAAAGTGAAGTCTCCCTTAAATTTATCAGCCGGCTAAATATGGGATGATTAATAAATCGCATCATAATATTCCGTTCAAATACTTACAATATCAACACTGGCAGGACCAAAAGTGGAAGATGCAGTAATGTTAACATTCTCTCCAGTAGGTTCAATATTGACCTTGGCAGCGCCACGAACAACACCAGCAGCAAAAGTTTCACTAGGTTGGTAAGTACCCATAACGACGCCGTTAACGACGCCAAGAAGAAGTTTCTTGGCTTTCAAACCCTATAAATATTTGTTAATACAAGTTTTAATCCCGTTTGAAATTTCACTTTACATCAAAGATAATGGCACCACGACCGAGGCCGGCCTTAACGGTTCCGAACTCCATTCCATCCAGTCCGGAGCCACCTTCAATACGTTGAGCAGACCTGATGTGAAGTTGGACATCCTCAAAATAGTCAATGTTGGAGGGAAATTCAACATCGACATTGTAGACAAGACAGTTTTCTTGCTTATGATCTTCTTTATCACCATCCTTATGACCTTTGTGGATATGAGCATGTTCACCTTCAGTATCATCTTGAGGAGGGTCGTCATGAGGAGGTTCAGTAGGAGGAAGGGCTCCCTTGAAGTGGCCGCGCTCAATTTGAACAGCGTACTGACCTTCATGATCAAAGGCAGACAACTTTACTTCCTTCTTGAGATCTTCGCGACCAGTATAAAGAGTAACAGTAACCTTGACATCAGTGACAGATTTGTCAGTTGACTTGGAAAGACGAACATGTCCACCACGGGAAAAGTAGCCATTCAAGAAGACACCTGTACGTTGGAATTCTTCAGGAGAGAAATTGAAGACGGTGGATGTGGCTTCAAGCTTCTTTACATTACAGAAAGGCTTATGAGGGTGCTTCTTGTGGTTCTTCTTCTTCTTGTGACCCTCCATAACTGTATTTGTTGGTTAGTTCATTTTGTGTTTAAATAAAATAGTCATATATACCAAGATCTTTCTCGGAAGCAGGACTAGAGTTTTCATCAGTCCATTCGTTTTCCATCAAGGCCCCAGCAGGTTTGTCATGGGGCTTCTTTCCTTTATGATGCTTATGCTTATGCTCTTTGTGGTGATCTTTAACATGACCACCATGATGATGAGGAGGAGGAGGAGGAACGGGAGCAGATTCATGGTGAGGATCAAAATCGTCCACCCACATATTTGAGGGAGGAGGAGGAGGAATAGGATCGTCATGATTCTTCTTTCCCTTATGATGCTTGTGGTGCTTATTTTTATGTTCTTTATGTTGACTATGATGAGATGGAGGTCCTTCTAAACCGTTTAAATGTTCAAAATCAGGACGTCCTTTATGGTGATGGGGGACACCGAAAGTTGATTTTAAGTCAGCCATATGTTCCTTCAATTCATTATATTGTTCAAGGTGCTTCAAAGCACATGGTTCACGATCTTCGTATTGCTATAATTATAAAAAAAGAAGGTTTAATATGACATCACATTTCATGTACGTCTATAGAATATTTACAGCCAATGCGTCACCGGCGAAGACAGAATCCTGTTTCAGAAAACAAATAGGCGCAGCATTAGTTTTATGTTTCTTATATCAATAATTTTTAAATCTTACTTCAGACATATAATTGCTGGTACAGATATGTGTCAAACCCAGAAGCGCAATAGCACCACCAATTAACAAAAATCTAACATTCTTGCCTATATTTTGCTCATTAGTAACAATACAAAAAATGAATGGGAATGGGAGTTACGTTTTTTAGCGTTGGCTGTAGCTGTAGGATCAGTTTCTTCATAAGCAGGAAGTGCTGCTGCTTCAACGTCACTGGTTGGGACAGCAACGTATTCTTTCTTGGTCGATTTTTCCATTTTTATAATAAAGAAGAAAAAGAAAAAAGTAAAGAAGATAATTGTAAAAACGGGATTATATATTGGAAGGGATCAATGCCAAGATATCCGGGACTTGAAATTTTATTACACGAAGGTGGAGTGCCATGGATGCGGATTCATCCACCCAATCAGACCCGAGACGATTATTTGCGGTTAGGCAATTTCTTGGTTTGAGGGCAAGGGTTTTGAGTCTTTTGGACACAATTGATCATACCGATTTGAACTTTTTTTTTATCGATTTTTCAAGGCCGCGCCGCAGCTTGAGTTTAAACGAATACATCTGCTGACTACCAATATGCATTTCTTTTTCTGGCAATAAATGTTGTTCGGGCCGGGTGGCGATTTTTAACTAAGGCCATTATTAAAAGAGAAGATGAAAAAAAAAAAATTCGTTTGTTCTTTAGTTTGGGATTCGGATGTAAATGATGAAAGGCTGAAGTTTAGGACTGGGTTACCAGACTGGCTTTGGCTCAGCTTAGGACTGGGTTACCAGACTAAGTGCTGTCGTTTAGACTATGTAGTAGAGCAATCTATTATGTAGAATGATTTTTGGGATCAGATGGCCTCCTACCTTCTCGTGGTTGATCCTGTTAAACAAAAAATGTTTTGTGAACTAAAAGGAGCCTTTTCCGCCATCATTATTATTAACGTAATCTAATAAAAATGTATATTTAAACACTCCTGAAAAACTGCTTTTTGTTTAGAGAAAATTTTTTAAAATGTTGATCAAAATGACTACGCCGTTTATAATACTAAAGCTGTCTTTACTTTAATTGTATATTCAATAGGAAGATATTATGGGATCATACACATCATAAGAAAAACCATGAAGGAAGGATGATTGTACGGACACCACATTTTGTTGGGTTGAGAATGACTGGTCTAGCTGTTGCTTGAATAGAATCACTAGTCTGACATAAGTCGATTATGCAAAAGGTTCATTATAAGTCAAACAGTGAGTAAAGCGTTAGTTATTATGACAACCATGTCATATATTGCAACAATACTCAACAAAGCATCCAACCAAAAAGAAAAGTAGATGACGACATGGTGCTTTTGTCTGTACCAAAAGACAAAAAACAACGACAAAAGTTTCTTTTGGAGAAATCGATAGGGCTTTTGGAGGATCAAAACATGGTAGAGGAGCCCACCACAAAAATAACACAAATATTTAGCAAAGTCATCAACACCAACAGTGTTTATACACTATCAAGCATTGATATTAGCCAATGCTTTCAAACGTTGAGATCAAACACAGAAATACCATTATTTGCTAAAAAATTCATGAACTGTGTCATCAAATTTCAACAACAATTAGTGTATGTAACTGGTTTTGACTTGTTTTGCCATTTCCAACGAGATAATGATGCTTGTGCTACATATATGGATTTCAGCAATTCGAAAAAAGCGGTTGCAAAAATACAAAGGAAAACTTACCTGTCAACACATTTCCAAGAGATATCAATTTATTTTGGCATTTACGAGCTTCTACTGACAAGTGGATATATTGCAACAAACGATTGTATCATACCATTCCTTGGGTCGGCGATAACTATGCAACTAAATGAACAATGTACGGAAGAAATATACATAGATACTTGTGGTCCAATAGTTGTAAACACTGAGAGACTCCTAAGGCAATATATGAAGTTGCACTCATACAAACCATGGGGATTCTATTCCCTTGATGCATTTACAAAAGGGTTTACCCCTGTAATACCCATTTCCTACCATGGTCACGTCTCTCAAAAGAACAAAGATATCACCGTCCACCATTTTGCCTCTAGGCTATTGTCAATTGTTTCCAGCGACAAAATTATTACAAAAGAAATGATGGTTGATTTGTGGTTATTTATGGTACAAATTCCTCTGTTCACGAAAGTATCAAGAACCAATAATTTGCAGTCAATCAATTTTAAGGAACTAAATGTATTGCTAAAACAATCAAGTAAATATGTCTACTTTGGTTATTTGGCGGGTATCTCCGCTATATTGAAGAAAGGGCTGAACAGAAGAGTCAGTTCATTTCCAACATGTATAGTCAAACTGCTACCAAAGATATTGCTTTGAAGATAGGAAAGGGCGGTTTGTTCGGAGATATCAAGAAAACAAATGATTCTCTAATGAAAGAAATGAAGAAAGCCTTGATGTGAATTTCATTGATTTATTTAATAAATGTTACGCTTTTCCTTCATGGTTTTTCTTATGATGTGTATGATCCCATAATATCTTCCTATTGAATATACAATTAAAGTAAAGACAGCTTTAGTATTATAAACGGCGTAGTCATTTTGATCAACATTTTAAAAAATTTTCTCTAAACAAAAGGCAGTTTTTCAGGAGTGTTTAAATATACATTTTTATTAGATTACGTCAATAATAATGATGGCGGAAAAGGCTCCTTTTAGTTCACAAAACATTTTTTGTTTAACAGGATCAACCACGAGAAGGTAGGAGGCCATCTGATCTCAAAAATCATTCTACATAATAGATTGCTCTACTACATAGTCTAAACGACAGCACTTAGTCTGGTAACCCAGTCCTAAACTTCAGCCTTTCATCATTTACATCCGAATCCCAAACTAAAGAACAAACGAATTTTTTTTTTTTTTTTTCATCTTCTCTTTTAATAATGGCCTTAGTTAAAAATCGCCACCAGGTGACCAAGTGAAGTTCAGAAAAGTGACCAATTGAAACTCAAAAAGCGACCAACTGAAACTTAATAAGTGACCAAGTTTCTCAAAAAAGTGACCAATTGACGGCGGAAATACAGTATTGCTCAAACTGTCCTAATTGATGTTATTGTTTGTTCATGTAGATTCTAATATGGACCGTAGTTTTGATATCCCTTTTTTCATAATACAAATAATTAAGGCGCAAAGATTAAAAATTAACATGGAGGATAAGAATGTTGCACAATTTAGGAAATTCAGAATCACAGTATGTATAAAAATTCATGTCGCATATATACATGGCTGCCGGCAAGAATACAAGCCGTTCAGATATATTGTATATACAAATTGGCCATGTTTTTGCTCCGAAGTTGGTTTGCGGAACAAAGTTCTGGAGTATAGTGAAAGTGGCGAACTCATGCATATATTGTCACAAACGAATCAAATATAAATCTTTGTAACTTTGTTTTTGCTAACGATAACGAACCATATATAGGTTTAAAAAGGTGTCTGCTGCGAATTTTAATTACAAGATGTAAAACTTTAAAATCGAAAAGCTCCTTTTATAGACTACCAGATTATATCTTGCAGATGAGGATATGCGTGTGCGATCTTACTATATACAACACCGTATATGTAACTCTTAAAAGTTTTATTTTCAAACCGTATTCAATGATTCTGATATTGTCACATCGGGTCAAGTGACTTATCGATATCGTCACTAGAAGCATACTATATAAAAGCAGGCATATGAAGAGAAATATTTTTAAATTAATTAGCAATAATAAAATGACTGATCCATCTCCAAATTCTTTACAAATTAATGAAATCCCTGAAACATTCGACACAATGATTGGATGGGGTTGTTTCGGTAAAGGGGAATCTTTAATTCAAAATCAGTTTACCTTAACACAGTTCGGTGATGACTCCGTTGATTTGGATATTATTTGTTGCGGTATTTGCGGTACCGATATACACTGTATTGACTCAGGATGGAGGCCTTCCGATTACCCTTTTGTTGGAGGCCATGAAATCATTGGCCGTGTCACCCGTATTGGTAAAAATGTCACACATCTCAAAGTAGGTGATCGTGCTGGTGTTGGATGTCAATCTGCGTCTTGTAAGAAATGCTCGAATTGTCAAGACAACAAAGAGAATCTGTGCGAGGATAATGTTGTTTGGACGTTCAATGATTGCTGGACAAATGGAGATAGTACTTATGGTGGGTTTGCTAATAAATGGCGAGGTGAAAAAGAATTTGCTGTGAAAATTCCTGAACAGTTGTCATCCGTTGATGCTTCGTCCATATTGTGCGCGGGTATAACCACTTACGTTCCGTTAAAGCGCTACAATGTTGGTCCTAACAGCAAAGTCGCCGTTCTTGGTCTCGGTGGTCTTGGCCATTTTGGTGTACAATGGGCAAAAGCGATGGGTGCTACTGTGGTCGCCTATGGAACTTCTGGTGAAAAACTCGAAGACGCAAAATCTCTTGGTTGTAACGATTATATTACTGCATATAATTCTGAAAATGCAGAGACTCATCTTAATACGTTTACACATATCCTGGCTACAAAGATCCTTAATGAACACTGGGACATGTATTTTCAAATGCTCAAAAAGAATGGAATATTTATACTTTGTGATATTCCAGAGAATAATTTAGCTGGTATTAACGCATTTAACATGGCTGCTAAACAAATAACTATTGCATCTTCTTTTATCGGCTCTCCAAAGGAAATTGATGAAGCGCTTGCGTTTGCTACTCAGAATGGTATTCGTACTTGGGCGAATGAATTTCCCATGGCTAAAGTAAATGAGGCTATTGAATTTGTTCGACAGGGAAAGCCTAAATATCGGGTTGTTCTCATGAATTAGGCCTAATATATTAGCACTAGTACCCAACTGCAAGCAAAAAACACTTAGATGAAAATACAATAAATTTATCCTTTCTAATAATTTTTGATGTGTTAAAATACTGACAGTATGTCATTTGTGGTTGCACGAAATACGGAAGCCGGCAGGGCGATGAGGGGCTCATTATATGGATATTATTCTAAAAAACCGATTCATCAATTATATGTTGACTGTGAACGGGCATCATTAATTAAATGGTCTGATAGTTAAGTATTGTCTGTCCGAAAAGATATAAGGTAGGTATATGCAGCGCTTGTAAGTGTAACCCTGAGCTTTGTTTTGCCAGCCTAGTTGAGATTGAATTTTTTTTTTCTCTCTTTTTCATTTCATTGCCTCAAACATGAGTTCAAATAAGTTGAGAATTCTGTGTTTGCATGGCTACACACAGAATGCGACCATGTTTTATAAAAGGACAGCAGCAATGCGCAAGAATGTCGAAGACATTGCTGAATTCGGTAGATTATTGGACTGATTGTAATAAGAAGAAAATTAAACTTTTTCGTTTGCTTAGTTTATATCACTGCACCTCATCATATTGCACCAGCTACATTAACCACAACCGCTGAACGTGAAGAAGCTGCCAAGGAAGAGGTATCAGAAGGTAGTTTGCAGCTGTCGAAGGTGCCCTGAATTAATATTTTTTAGAACATGCACCTTTTGGCTGGTGGTACTCACCCAAATACAAACCTGTTAGACCAGATGGTTATTTTGTTGGTTATAAAGAAACTGTTGAATATGTTACGGATGTATTAAAGAAACAGGTAAACATTGAGACCGATTTGTATCCAAGATGAATGCTTACGTAAGCAACCAGGGACCCTTTGATGGTATTCTTGGGTTTTCACAAGGCGCCTGCTTTGCAGCTCTGCTTACCGAAATGCTGGAAAATCATGAGCTGGATCACCCACCATTAAAATTCTCGATTATTGTGGCGGGATTCAAACCTACAATGCAAGAAGCTACAAATATGATGCTGAGAAAGGACAAAAAAGTCAAAACACCTAGTTTGCACTTTATTGGAGATTTGGATACTTTGGTTTTGCCAGAGAACATGATTTCGCTAGCAGAAACTTTTGAAAAGGCCAAAATATTTCGTCATACAGGAGGGTACGACATACTTTTTTTTTCTTTTTGGCTTAGCCTTTTGATTTGAATTTTCTAAACATTTTTTATATTAGACATTATTTGCCATCCAATCCAGCCAGTCGTAAGGAATTCCAAGCTTTCATTGCACAGTTTAACCAATGAACTGTCTACGATAAACAGTCACACAAGGCTTTGATTAAAGAAAATTTTTTTTTGTCAAAAGACATTTTTTTGGTTGTTGTGCTGCTATTAAACAAAGTTTTCTTTGGTGCTCCGATAAACTCTTGGGAATTTTTTATTTTGTAAACGAGAGACTCCGGTTACTTTTATACACAACCATAACGACTATATAATAAGGAAAGGGAAGCTTCAAACACAGGAAAGTCTCAAACACACCAATTTCAAGTCCTTCCTTTTTTCTCTGTCTTTTTATTTTTGAATCTTTTATTTTTTACCCTTACGATTAAAATTCTCTTCATTGTAAGTATTTTGACATTTAACTCCTACTCTTTGTTACTAAACTATAACTAAAATAGTAAAAATAAAATAAAATAATAAAAAAAAAAAATGCAACAATTCACACCTTACTTTCCCGGCTACGAAACCTCGAGTCAACAACAACAACAACAACAACAACAACAGACTCAAGATCAGCAACAACAGGCTTTGGCCATAAGTGGTCCTAACCTTGCCATTTATTCTCCTGCTGCCATGCAACCTTTGTCTGTCTTGGCTGCCGCTCAAAGAAAGGAACAACAACAACAACAACAACAACAACAACACCAGCAACACCAGCAGGTCGCTTTGCCTTCTCCTTCTACCATGACAGACATCGGTGCTCACGGTAAGCCCAAGAGAAAGCAAGTTAAGAATGCATGTGGTAAAGTAAAAAGAAAATAAATAGAAAAAGTGATAAATGTTTCTGATATATGAACTTTTTTTTCTGCAGTCAATTGTCAAAAGGCCTGTAAGAAATGTGATATTGGTAGACCCTGTCAAAGATGTATTAAGTATGGATTAACCGAAACTTGCGTTAACTCTGTTCGTAAGGAACGCAAGAAGGGCGTAAAGCGTGGTCCTTACAAGAAGAGAATTAAGTCTGGTAAGTTTTAAAAAATAAATAAGTGGTAGATTGTCCCATATTAAAAGTAACTTAGGCGGAGATAGCGGTACTTCTTCAGGTGCCTCTACGCCTAACATGGCCTCTCCCATGATTAATGCCAACCTATATGCTCAAAACACCGCTGTTCGTGCTAATGCTTTGCCAATTCATTATCAGCCATTCCCTACCCAAGGTTACCACAACCCTTATGCCTATGACAACAATAATCAAATGATGCCTCAATCCTACATGGTTCCTGCTGCGATTCAACAAATGTATCCTACTGGTAACCCTGTTTTGTCCTATCAAGCTGCTATGAACATGATCTCTCCCCAACAACAACAACAGCAACAGCACCAGCACCAGCAACAACAACAACAGCAACAACAACAACAACAACAGCAGCAGCAGCAGCAGCAGCATCAACAACAACAACAGCAACAACAGCAACAACAACAGCAGCAGCAGCAACAACAACAACAACAACAACAACAGCAACAACAGCAACATCAACAGCAGCAAGCTGTTAATGGTACTTATAGACTTCAGGAACAAATGCAACAACAGCAACAATCTCCTAACCCCGCCAATAATAACACTAATAATAATAGCACTACATCCACCCCAATTCTTACCGCTACTTCGATTGTTCCCACTATCACTAATGATGCTACCACTAAAGTGGATGATGATGATGACGAGGGATCGAAGTTGACCATTTTATCTCAACTTTGTAGCGCTGTACTTGATCGTAATGATACACCCAAGGATAACGAGGAAATTAAGACTGAAGACACCCATCAGAACACACCTCCTCCTAGTCGTCCTCATTCCCGTGAAACTTCTCATGACACCAGCAATAACAATGAGGTGAACATCAACTCTGGTGTGCCCAATTTTGGTAACGACTCACCCCATACATACGTCAACGGCCACTTGGCCCATCGTGGTACTGTCATGAACAATATTTCGTATGGTACACCTGGTTCTTCTCCCGCCGACTCTCCCGTCGATCCTCTTAATTTTAACAAGGTGAACGAGAACGGCTGGGCTCAACAAGAACAACAACAACAATTCCAACAAGAGCATAACCAATCCTAACTAGACAAAAAAAAAAAAAAAAAAAAAAAAAAAAACTCTTTCTTTATATGTGTACATACCAAAAAGATGTACTTTTTCTTTTCCATCTTTTTCACTCCATTTTTTTTTTTTTTCTTTTCTTTTTAAATATATACTTTTATGTACTGCATTTTCCAAAGATTTTTAGTCGCATTTTGGCTAATTTTTTGGGATGAAGTCATGTTCTCTTTGGTAAATTGGAATACGTAAATAAAGTTATCTTTTGTATTAGTCAACGGCATCCTGAAAATATATAAACCAAAAGTACGATGAGATAATGGTTCAGGACATACATCATTATTTAGTTTACAATATCAATGTTAGTGATTCTTTTTTACATGCATCCCATTCAAATTACTATTAGTAATATGTATCTACAAAAAAAATTATAAGCCTATCTTTGAAATAGACTATACATAAAGAGGACCCAAACAGCGTTGAAACATAACCTAAAGAGCCCCTTATTATTTATGGTTCTGTTTGAGCGTCGATGTCAAGGTAAGGCCTGTCAAATACTATACCAATGACCATGGAACTAATTGACTTACAA
Source organism: Mucor saturninus (assembly GCA_016758985.1). Taxonomy (NCBI): domain Eukaryota; kingdom Fungi; phylum Mucoromycota; class Mucoromycetes; order Mucorales; family Mucoraceae; genus Mucor; species Mucor saturninus. The sequence goes on from JAEPRD010000134.1 coordinate 62,851, forward strand.
ATTCCATCTTAGACTATGTATCCAACTGCTAAATATCAAGTGTCTGCTATTAAAGTATCCCATTCATCAATGTATTCTATAGATAGCTGTTCGATCATTAAGTCAACTAAGCGTCTTTATAATTTTATTAAACTAAAGTGGGTGTATTCATGAAACTGCTCAATGAGATTACGCAAAGTTTAAAAGGTAAATCCAATAGACATACGAATATCACGACTGGAAGCACCAATACCAATAGTAAATTCACCGGCCGGAATAACCCAAGTGCCAGTAGAGACATCCCAAATACTAAGCTCAGTTTTTCGAAGGTCGAATTCAACAGTTGCGTTTTGACCTTTCTGTAAAAATATTTTTTCGAACCCACGGAGCTGTTGAGGAGGCGAATTAGCACTCTTGGGGAAAGAAAGATATGCTTGTACAATTTCCGCACCATCGTATGTACCACGATTGCGGACATTGATAGATGCTCTCACAATGGCATCAGAAACTATTCTTTTGGCATCATCATCGTAAAACACTCGGGTTTTCACTTTCAAATCGTCATAATCAAAAGAGGTGTAAGAAAGTCCATAGCCAAAAGGGAATAAAGGTTCAATACCCGCATGGTCAAACCACTTGTAACCCATGAGCAACCTCTCGCTGTATTCAACCACTTGGTCCAAATCAATATCCACGTTGTAGTCTTCTTCCCTTTTAGCAATGGTATAAGGAAGTCTACCCGATGGGTTTACCTTGCCTGTGACAATGTCAGCAAGCGAATGACCAGACTCTTGTCCAGGAAGTCCAGGCCACAAAACTGCCTTGATGTTGGGGTGATTAATCCAAGGCATTAGAACAGGACCAACCGAATGTATAACCACAATTGTATTACTATTTGCATCTGCAACGGCCTTAATCTTAAAAAAAGTGAAGAAGAAAAATGTTAATTGTTTTATAGAAGGTCATGTAAACAATTTAAGCTTACCAAATTATCACCGTTTTGCCACAACGAAAGGTTTTTACGGTCGCCGTATATACCAAGAAGTCCCTCACCAGAGTCTGCATTAGAGAAAACAAAAGCAAAATCCGCGTCTTTAGCTATCTCTGCCGCTTGATGAAGATCCCAATCATTCAATGTGGACTTAATTTTAGTGTCCCCAAAAACCTCTCTTAAGCCTTGTAAAGGATCGATCAAGTAAGGAAAATCGGCAGTTCCAGATCCCCAACCTTGAGCAAGTGTACCGTTACTACAATAGTTTAAAAAACATGTATTGATACCATTAGGAGGAGGTCCAGCATCTGAGCCTATAACAGCAATACTTTTCACTTGACTTGGAACAATGGGAAGGGTAAAATTTATATTCTTAAGCAAAACATTAGAAGCAGCGCCCATTTCACGAACCAATACTCTGTGGTTCTCTTGAACATTGACGAATGGAGAATTGCGTTGATCAAAAGACAGCTGGGTTTGAGGAAAGTTTTCATCCTGATGCATTTTGTACCAAGATGCTACAATGCGCATTGCCATATCAGTTGTACGAGATTCAGATACGTCCTTCTGAATGACAGCATCTGTCAGATTTTTTCCAAAATAAGAATCGCTCGATCCAGGTATATCTATAGCGGTGGGTAAAGTTATATCACCAGGCATAGCCATATCGAGACCCCCGTTTGCAGCCTGAACGGTAGAATGTGTTGCCCACCAATCTGATACCACAAATCCTTTAAACCCAAGCTCTCCTTTTAAAACTGTATTTAAAAGGTAATCATTTTCGCAAGCATGTACACCGCTGATTTTGTTAAATGAGCACATAACAGATCCCACACCTGCTTCTACAGAACGTGCAAATGGCCAAAGATGAATTTCATGCAAGGTTCTGGCATCGATTTCTGATGAGCTCGTCATCCGATTTAATTCTTGATCGTTCAAGATATAATGTTTAACATTAGCAATTACACCGTGAGCTTGAACTCCTTTAATGGATTCAGCAGCTACAATACCAGCAAGATACGGATCTTCACCACTCCCTTCCCATGCTCTTCCTGATTTGGGACTACGCATCATGTTTACAGCAGGACCTAGTTGGACATGAATCCCTTTTCCACGAAACTCCTTTCCCAAATAATCAGCACGAGCTCGTATTGCCATCTTGTCAAAAGAAGCAGCAGCATTGATTCCAGCAACACCCGAAGTGACATTATTAGCACCTCGAACACCTAAGGGACCATCTTGTAAGCAGAGTGATGGGAAATGAGGAGAACTAATAGGGTATGTGTTACCGCCACATGGACCATTAGCCCATCCCCTACCCGTGGTGATAGCAACTTTTTGATCCAGTGACATTTGACCCACAAGTACTGCTGCTTTTATGTAAGCTTCATCCCAAGAAAGCACATTAGCATGAACTACTGCAGTATAGAATAAGATAGATATAAAGAAATAGGAATACATATGGACCACTCTTTTTTTCTTTTTCTATAAATGCTTCTTCCCCCGAACAAAATTTACGTTCTTTATATACGTTTTTATGTGGCAAAGCTGGTTTAGGGTTAAAGTTGGAAATAAAATGTAGATCTCCAACGTATGCAAACAAAAGAAGTGACAAATGAAGAAGAAAAAAACTTCTTAACAAAAAAAAAAAAAAAAAAAAAAAAAAAAAACGACATCACTGCAAGGAGCACTTGAAATGATTTTTAACAATATCTTTTGCATTGTTAAACCAAATGATTATCAACTTTTAGATTGAGACAATAACCATTTTTTTATGCAACATGTGAATATATCTTTATTGATCACCTGGATTTTCACATAATATACACTTAAATAATTGGAATCTTTGCAGATCTATTATTACTTCGCCTTTCGTGCAGCAAAAACTTGAATTAATTCGTATATACTGAATGATTATTCCTTAAGCCACGCCTTAAAAGTCCTCTCTCCTATATATATGAAGGTGTTCATAGTAGCAGTGATGTCTCTCCTATTGGCTATCCTAAAATCATACTTAAGGTTTAATGAATTTTGTAAGGCTTATGACCCTTTTCTTTTTAAAAAGACGCCCTAGTATATTATTACAGAAGGCCAACTTTGTTGTTTTTGTCGTTTTAAATTTTAGATATATCTAGACAGTCCACCCAATCTAATTTCCTTGACGTATGTCGCACTCAAGACTCCTCACCAAGAAATTTTATCCTTAATACAGAAGGGGCCGTAGATTTTGTCCATTTTAGAAAAATGAATGACGCTAGCTAAATACAGCATTGGCCGTTAGTTGTCGTATTTTGGCCAAAAAACGATTATTCGAATGACAACAAATGGCCAGTTTTTTTTTTATTAGATACATCTTCTAATTTATCGAAACGAACAACACCTCTACCTGCTTGCAATGTATTGCAGTTAACTGTCAGTGATATTTCAATAAAAGTGGATGTATCAGCGGATTTTTTTCATTTTAACGACAAGATACGGCTACTTGCAGCTTAACAGACATATGCAGATATCACAGAAATATATATACATATATATTTATTTCAATAACATGACATTCCAGAACCTTTAAGCCCGTGTTACATATTATTTCCTGTCCCAGATTATTCATTCCACACTAATAAATGGTCCCCACGACAAGGGACAGTTCCCATACCAGCTTCAAAAAAAGCGGTTGGTTACACATGTCTCGGTGTTAAGGATGCGTCAAAAAAGAAAACCGTGTTCCCTTTGGCACCCTAAAAATAAAATAAAGTATAGGGGTAGCGCTATCTGGTATACCGACAGCAGCGAAAGCTGACTTTGAGTATTGTTATTTTCCTTAAAGGGTAAAAGGAGATCGCCAATCTTCCCAGTGTCATATGAGATAATTGGGGGTGTGCCTGACATTGTTATCTACTAACCCGATTCATTCAGGTCACTAAAAAAAAGCAACGAATGATTCTTGTGTAAATAGTCCTTCAAGAAAGAAAGAAACAAAAGATTTTAATAAAGCTCTAGACTAACGCACACGCCACACTTACACTAAAAGGACATGTTATTCCTGATATAAATAAAGACACAGGTCAATAAGAGGATAAAGTTACCACTATTGATCGCTATAAGATTAGATAAGAAATAACTTACCATTTTTTTGCTGAGCATTTAGTAATATGACAACTCTAGTTCTTCATTATCAATGCACATAGTTTTGTATCCGTATCTTACGAAAGACTCTCTTCAGCAAATCTTTATTCGGGCTCATTACTTTTAGGCTGGCTTCTTCGTAAAAAAAACAGAAGATAATGCTTCTCATGTCTTTCGAAGACTTGCCGTCGAGGAGTATTTACCAGTACTTATAGTCACCTTCAATAAGAGAATCAACCAAGAGCTTATCTGCCAAGAGAGCTTCACAATGATCTTTGGAGCTAGCCTGAGGGCAAGCCTATCTCAACGAAGCCGACTTGCAAAGGCTCATCATCAGGTTTAATGTCCTGTTGTCACATAAAGTATCAAATGTTTTCAGTCACATTTAGATCGGGATATTGCGCAGAACAGCGCGCAATTCCTTTCCACCACATCATATATATATATATATATATATATATACCAGTATAACAGGAAGCTTCGTCTTCTCTAAATATGAAACCATAACTATGCTCCTGCATTGAATTATAAAAGAAAGTAACCCGATAAATATTGGATGATTAACATCTCCAGACAGAAGACAGTTTCTTTTGGCGAGCCTCTCCTCTGCATAACGCAACTCATTCAACCCAAACTACTTTCCTGCAATCTTTGTTTGTCCGTTTCATTTCGACATCTACCCATTGCTTTCGTTTCATTTTATTACGAGTGGACTAAAAGGGTGTCCACTGTACTTTAAACCTCATGGTAAATGATTACCTGATTATCCTTCCTGGCAAATTTAATAACCCTCCCCATGACGACATTCTGCTTTTGGTTTCAATGACTACCACCAAACAATGAGATCGAGAACGCGTTCTTCTCTTTAAATCATTGTTTTTTCGGTCGTCTTGGGCGTGCTTTATTAGTTGTCTGGCCTTCTTTCTGGTATTGTTTCAATATGCGACGGACGGCGGTGTCACCAAGTCCAAGGTCTCTTGCTATCTGGGCTGGTGTACCTACAATCAGGATGCATGGCCATGCCATAAATCAGTCCACGCGTGAAATCGTCAACATGCTTAGTAGTTTTAGAAGGCGGCAATTATTTTATTTAATTCGATAAATGTAAAGACAAAAAAAAAAAGGTTTTTATTGCGTTGGGGGGGGGTTAACTCTCAGAAGACACAGATGGATGGCTTATGTAAGTATATTGGTATTGGCATCTTTTACGCCGTTCATTGTAATATTTGTGGTATAAAACATGTGTATTAATGCCCTCAGCGACTTTCAATCTTAACCTTGCCGCTAAATACCTCAATTTCTCCTAGAATTTGGAGTTCTAGGCAGACAAGACTCACCGCCGAATGTACACTTGCTATCTTAATACTTTTCTAACTTTCCTTAACGTGTTACATGCCGTTGTCTCTGTTCGGAAAAAGATTGTTAGAGATCTCGTGATACAAGTCTTGACCTACTGCTTTCATTTATATATTGAGTAGTCTAAAATTATAATACCGTTTACCATATGATTTTTATGCTGAAAAGCTTATATCAGTGCTCTGGGGAATGAACAGAATGAGCTTAAGTCAATGTTCTTTGGCAGTTGAAAAAACTTATTTAACGTTACATATGTATGGTATTTTAATATGTTATTAAATTTCCTAAATACCGTAATTTTGTTTAGGATCCCATTAAGCTTTTTTGCACTACGTATTACATACACACGCCAAAAAAAAAAAAAAAAAAAAAAAAAAAAAAAAAAAAAAAAAAAAAAAGCGGAAATGTCTGTCCTTGCAAAGATGTACAAGTGGGGGTGCTCCGTCTCACTCTAACGTTCCCATGACAAATTCTTTCTTATCTCAATCTTTTTTTCATCCTATCCCCTCCCAGAAAAAAAGGCACTAGATTGACACATCTTTTATAGTAAATGAAAAAAGAAGTTTCTGTTTTTGTGTACAAAAGAATGATTAAATGCAAAAGAGTATTTGGGGTTGCAACAACTAAAGAGTTAAACAATAAAACTTTAAATAAGGAGGGTTGTACAAGGCCATACCAAATCCCGCATTGTCCTTACTTCTTACCACCTCTCATGATTATATAATCATGTTTGTAGTTTACACTGGTCCTGTATACCTATCTCCGTCATCTTTTTTTTTTATATCTATATAGCAAACTATAACATCATATACATAGTGCATGAAATAGGAGGGCAGGAAGTGTCAGGTTCACTAACATTTGTTTGTTGTTCGATTTGCCTGCTACCTTCGTAAAAAAAAAGTCGCACGAAAACGCCCAGAGTTGAAACAATTCATCTCTTTCGAAAACTGTGGGGAGAAAAAGATGAAGGGGAAAGGGGCAAATGACGAGGTTAAGGGGGTGTGGCTTTTTGTTTGGGATGACTATTTACAACGTAATATTATGTGATTTCCAATGCAAAATGACTCTTGAAGGGTGGGTAATAATTTTAATATATCATTTTTATTTATATAGGGTGGGTACCACAAACGAAAGAAAAAAAAGTGACAAGAGCTGCATTTATGTATGCATCCCAAGGCGAGACCGTAAGTAGCCTATTTTTTATTGCTTAGCGCGTGTTTTGTTAAATGACTTGTGTCCAATGCGCAACATTCTAAATAAATAAATAAATAAAAAAACTGGGGTAAGTGTTTTTTCATTGGATGTTTCGAATCTATTGGGGGAGCAGAGGTGTATTTGTAATCTCTAATAAAGATGTTGCTTTATGGACAGCAAGCATCTTTCGATCATGTTATTGAAACCCGTTACTAAAATCACCAAAGAAAAGCTGTGTCTGGCACTCACTGCTAAATACTCATAGATGAAGCTAGTACCCTTTTTTTTCATTCTCATCCATGGCTTGTTTTACTAGGAATGTACCAATGTGTTCAGGTTACAAACAGAATCGAAGAATTGGGAAATTTGAATGCCTTTTTTGTTTCCTTAAAAGAAGTGCATGTCATGAGGTGCACCCCCCTCCCATTCTGTAGTACAAAAGATAATGTAGATGGTCACTAGCCAATCAGATGGTGTCGTATTGTTACATCAAAAAAGAGGTAAGGTGGTCTTTACCTTGGGTGGATGAATGGCAATCAGCTACCCAGGTCTGTATCGCATGTGCGTCTTTCTTTTCTAGTCCGCCTATAATAATAATCCTTAGTGTTCTACAAATGTTTGTATATGATGATGGGTCTGAGCGATTATAGAATAGAAACTTAAAAAAAAAAGATTGACAGAGAGCTTTCTGTTTTTGTCCTGCCATTGTCACAATTAATCATGCCTTGTACGCAGCTTTCAATAATTGTATATAATACAATTGGTAGGTTGTCGTAGAAGAAAAAAAAACCGATATTGTATTTATGGTTGTCCTGCATGCGCTTCTCACTTCCCGAGGTCAATTCAATAATGCAGGAGGTCGATGTAAAGCAAGATGAACATAGTTCCACTGACGCGCCAATTGCCCACAATATCTACGAGCAATCACTTCAAAAGGAGATTGTTCCGGATTGCTGAAGACCAGAGTAACAGTTGCAGTAAACACTTTACAATCATTCAAACGCATGAATGTGTTCTTGATAGCTGCTCTGGAAAGAATCTAGGCGAGTATGTAGAGTATTAACACAAATGGAATTTAAAGGGCAAGTTTTTTTTTATGAATTGTCAAAGATCAATTAATCATATTGTAACCAGTGAACAGACAAAATTTACCAGCCGCACTGTATATGGTAACGTTATCTTTTTTTGTGTTAATTGATCCCAACCTTGTACAGAGTCACTGGGGGTCTTATTCTTAACAGTATGTTCGGCTTTATGAACTATTCGGGGGAGGAGGGCGTTTGTAGTTCCTGGATAAATAATGTGATACTTCACAAAAGCATAAGCCCTTCTTTGGCAAAAGGTCGTTAAGTTTTTTTTTTCTCTCATTGGACATGGAAGAACTGAATGAAGGGTTTTCTTTTTCTTTTAAAAAACTGTAGGCAAGCTAAAAAGGAGAATAACATGCCAAACTGGATTTGTGTGCCAACACACCTTTTTTTTTTTTTTTGTGCCACTTTTTTTCGGAGAGAGTGTCCATATGATGGATGGGGGGTGAACAGTGGGTTGCATTTTTGGCTGCTTTTGGCAATGTGAGAAAAAAAAATAAAGGACGGGTATTCATTAAAGAAAACGGATAATTGCACGCCTTTTCCAAATACGGAATACTTCTCTGCATCACATTACTCTCTCTCTTTTTATTTTTTTCTTTCTTTCTTTTTCTTTCTCACCCTCTCTCTCTCTCTTTCTTCTTTTCTTATAACTTTTTATCAATTGTTCTTGTACGCTTTTGTTCTTTCAAAGGTAACAACAGACATAGTGAACCGTTTTCTTTTTTTTTACTCATGATTCATCATTAGCCATGTCTGAACAAAACTTATTATACAACAACCTGTTCAAAAATAATGGCTACACGTTTGAATTCCCCATTGTATCAGCAGCGCCCCCGCAAAGACAGGTACGAACTTCGATACATTGGTGACAAACTTTCTTTTTTTTTAACCCCGTTAATAGGTTGCAACGAAACCGATTTATACTACGACAGCAACAACATCACCTTATTATTTACCACCTATCACACCCGCTAATACGAACATGACGTTCTCTTCTTTAATGCACCAACAGAAACACTGGAATAACGAAGCCTCACAAGTAAAGAAAAAAAAAATACTACACAAAGATACACGGGAATTTATAAACTTTTTTTTTTTTTGAAAAAATAGATGAAAGAGCCAGAAGAACAAGCACCGACCCATATCGTTTCTCCAGAAGCAATTCGAGAAGCGCTAAAAGAAGAAAAAGAAGAAGCCCTCGGTCATTGTCAAAAACCTTTCTCTCAATACACTTCTTTTCATGCATTAAAACAACGTCGGTTTTCGGACCATTCTCCACCGAGTTTTTCGATCCCTTTCAGTCCGGTACCCAATTACAATCACGATGAAGAGGACGAAGAAGAGGAAGAGGAGGAGGAAGAACCCGAATCTCCCTTTCCAATTCATCATCACCACCAACAGCAGGCAGACGATAGCAAAAAACTACTAGCAGGCGAGAAACTAAAAAGGCCTCCCAATGCCTACCTGTTATTTAACAGAGATATGCGTCGCAAATTACTAAAAGCCTCTCCCAAAATGACCGTGGCCGAAATCAGCAAAGAAGTTGGAGACTGGTGGAAAGCCCTGCCCGACGTAAAATATTATAAACGCACTATCTACAATAGAATCAAAACACAACTAACACGATATCCCCTTCCAAAAAAAAAAAAAAAAAAAAATAGGACAAAAGAGACTATTATGTGCGCGAGGCTTCGATACTAAAGCAAGAACATTTAAAAAAGTATCCAGATTTTATTTATACCCGGAGGTCTAAAGCCGAATTAGCAGAAGCGAAAAAGACCTCAAAACTCGGTAGAAAATCCAAACATATTGTGCAAATCATGACGACTGAAGAAGATGAGTTAATACAGCCTACTATTGATCTGATCCTATGCGCAACGACCACCACCACTACGACAACAACAACATCTAGCAAGAAAAGACCCAGAAAAGCCATTGCACCAGGCGGACAAAGAGACCCTCGCGGTCGTAAAAAGAAGCGCCATAAGCACCCTTTTGCTCCCAAACATCCCATGTCTGCCTACCTCTACTATTTGGCTTCTGTCTACCCCAAAGTCTCGCTCGAGTTTCCAGGCTCGACGGTGGGTCCCATCAGTAAATCGATCTCCAAGACATGGCATGCCATGACTGTGGAAGAACGGTTGCCATGGATACAAAAAGCCGATTCGGACAAGGCTCGTTATGCAAGAGAAATGCAAGTGTACATGGCCAATAATAATCAAGAACAATTACAAAAGGAACAATTGTTACTACAGCAACAACAACAGCTACAACAAGACATGGATGCACAACAAACATTGCAGCTTCAATTACAGCAGTTACTTTCTGAAGAGGAAGAAACGGATGATGACGAACATGTCGTGAACATGGTATAAATAATAATACATGATTGCATGATGATTGTAATTGTCACACCGCACCCAGTCTTTTTTTTTTTTTCTGCCCTTTTTTTTTTTTTAATTACATTCTTTTTTTTTTTTTTTTTTTTTTTTTTGTTGTTGTAATATCTAATTATTCTCACCCAACTATAAAAATAAAATTTTACCACCTCCCTCTCCCACACATACTTTTTCTTCTTTGCCCAAGTTGTACCCCATACTTTATTCCGTTTTATTTAAAAAACAAGAACCTGTAACAAAAGTCATGGAAGAATTACCTCGTAATTTACTTTTAAACATTCCTTTAAAAGCACCTGACAAGTTAACATGGTCTCGTTCTTTACTCGACTACATTACAAAAAGTTATGCCGAAGACGCCAACAAATACAATGTCGACTGTGCTACACTGGATGCAATGAGAACCCTTTCTTTATACCAACCCACCACAAGTCCGTTTGCTCTCGAAGACATGTCCATGTGAGTACACAATTGAGCAAACAAAACTTTATTTCTATGTCGTCTGATCATAAACATTGTCCAGCTACTTCAATCAACTGACATTTCTGGGATCTCGGTTTCCTCTTGACGTAACGCTTTACTTTGTTATATCATTTATCTATCTACTGTCCACTATTAACACAATATTCGCACTTTTTTATTACTTGTAGGTGAATCTGGATATTGGGTGGTTTCCTCTCTTTCAACAGCAAGATCAACCACCAGGTACAAAAACAAATTACAAGCACGTGAAATACAAACATTTAAAAAAATTGGATTCCTCTTTCTCTTGATATAGAAATAATTCGTAATTTAAACTACGAGAAGGCATGTGTGCTGTACAGAATCGCAGGCCTTTACAGTGACCTTGGATGCAGTCAAAATTGGGTATCCACCGAAGGCATCCGTAAAGCCTGTCAATACTTTCAGGTATCCTCCAACACGTGCCTCTCTCTCTCTCTCACATGCGATAATTTAACTCTTTCTTCTCCTATACACACAGAATGCAGCAGGATGCCTGAATTACATAAAGACCGAATTTGTACCTGAATTTCGAGCCAATCCTCCGCCCGATTTCATCATGCTGGATTCTCTGATCGCATTAATGATGGCGCAAGCTCACGAATGCATCTGGCAGAAAGCAGTCATGGAGCACATGAAACATGGCACAGTCGCTCGACTGGCTATCCGTGTATCTGATTTCTACGAGCAATTCTTGTCCAGTACACTCATACCCGACGCCTGGCAACGCTACGGACACACCAAATCCAACTATTTCAAAGCCTACGCGCAGTACCAAAAGGCCAACGAAGCCATCTCCAACGGCCGCTATGGCGAAGAAATTGCCCGTTTACATCTTGCCACCAGCAGCAACTGTTTCGCCTTACAGGCTTCCACCCAGACTGACCTTATTGCCCCGACTTTTATTGAGGGTATGCATCAATTACAACATGCCATCGAACGCGATCTTTTGCGAGCTGAAAAGGATAACGATGTGGTGTACATGGAATCTATCCCCGATGAATTGGCTCCCATCTTACGTTCAGATATGGTCAAACCCATCTTGCCCCAGTTTGTTCTCAACCCGAATTACTGGTTGACCTTGGCCGATCGTCCTGACAATGAATTGTTTATTAAACGACCGCTGTTTGAAACCCTCGTGCCCTTTGCTGTGCATCAAGCCGCCAGTGTTTATTCTGATAAAAAAGATTATATTGTCAAAGTCGAGATTATTGCCAAGCACCAAGAGCTCACCTCCGAGTGTCAAGAGTAAGCATGAGAAGGAAAAAGAGAGAGATATGTAAATTTAACATTTTCCCCTTCATACCCCATTCAGAGTACTGGATGATTTGTGTTTGCCTTATGCGCTGGATATTGTAGACACATTACCAAAAAAGCTGGTTGAATACGCCGAAGAAGTACAACACGAAGGCGGTATTCAATCTTTGCACGACATGCTTCAAAAGATCCAGACGATGTCACGCAAATCCACGCTTTTACTTAGTGATGGATTCAACGCGCTGGAAGAAGAGAACGAGCAAGATGTCTTCTTCAGCCGAAAGTTTGGTAAACTCTGGACACGGCCCAGCTCACGATCGTTGACGCACCAGTTACTGACGGTGGGTACGCAATACAATGATACTGTGCAGGCAGCGCAAAAGGCGGATCGTATTGTGCAATCAAAAGTGACGAATTACGGTAAAGCGATTGCGATGCTTTCGCGGCCCATGTCTGAAATCCTGGACCATCTGCCTTGCTTACAGCCTGAGGAGGAACATGTGCCATTTATTGAGGAATGTCTGACAAAATTGCGAGCCCAACTGGCCTTACTGGATGAAGAAAAGGAGGCACGCCATCGGTTGGTGGATGACGCCAAAGCAATGGCCGAAAAAGACGATATCTCCACCGCACTTGTGAAAAAGGCCAATGAATTAACCAGAGGTTCGCCCATCATCAAATTGGAGCCTGAGCAGTTTTCTGATATCTTTGGTGAACATTTATCCGGATATAAAAAGTTTCAGGATGAAATGCGAATGCATACCTCCAAACAAGATGATCTATTACATCATATCCAGGATTTGTTTGGCCAATTCTCCTTTGTCGTGTCCAATAAAACGGTCTTAAACAAGAGAGAAAAGGCCGTGACCAATCTGGAAGGCGCCTTTACCAAGTTCAAAGAAATTCGAACCAATCTGGTGGAAGGCATCAAGGTAAACAAAATACTATTTAAACATATTGTTCTAACACAATTTTCTAGTTTTATTCCCACTATACAGACACACTGAATCAATTCAAGGATGACTGTATTGATTTTACCATGGCCAGAAGGTTGGAAGCAACTGAGCTGGCTAGAGATACCACCAGTCCAGGCAGATTTTTATTGTTGAAGAAATAAATTTCCTTTTAAAGTAAATTATTACCAAAACGTCATCCCGGACAACAAAAAGCTCATGTGTATATATATTATTTTCCTTATCGTCCCTTCTATAAAAACTAGCATTTCTCAAGCTTTTTTTTTTGCTTTTCTTCTTGCTTTATATTTCTTTTTTCCTCCTTACAAAAATGAAATTTTTATCCTTGTCTTTATTGTCCGTGTCTGCACTTTCGGCCTTTGTTCAAGCCGGCCCATTAGCTGCCATGGACCAACTGCGCATGTTCACTTCTTCTGAACCTGAACTTCGTCTTATTCAATACGGGTAAAACCTTTATTTTCATGCATTAATTTTTTTTCATTTTTACTAATCAAAATCTTCCTAGTGAGGACACCCCTCCCAAGTGGATGACGGAATCTGATAAGGAAGCTTTATTCCGTGCTGGTGTTAAATACATGGATATCACAGACTTTCCTCATCCTCCCGTCACTAGCCTCAGCACTGCCTGGACTCCATGTAAGTATTGTTTCATTTAGCAACCCAAATTATTTTCTCACACACACACACATTTAGATATTCCCACCAAGGCAGAGTTCCAAGATGAGGTCACACCTTTCATTGGTAATCTCACCACAGATACCATGAAGGAGGTATTGACTGAATTAACAAGTTTCCGTAACCGTTATTATAAATCTTCTTATGGCGCCAAATCATGTCGTTGGTTGATCCAGCAAATCAGAGACGTCGCTGAAGGCTTTGATCATGTGTCTGTCACCGAATTCGAGCATTCCGTAAGTTCGCTTTGTTTATTTTTTTTGCCTACATTTCTGTTTTATAACCTTAAACCTTGTAGTGGGATCAATTCTCCATTGTCGCTCGCTTCGAAGGTTCCAACAAGGACCTCAAGAATGAATTGGTAATTGTCGGTGCACATCAAGATTCTGTGAATATGTGGTTGCCTAGCTTTGGCCGCTCTCCCGGTGCCGATGTAAGTTGAATTTAAATGTATAGTAGTGGGAATATGTAGGACTCATCAAGTACATGTATGGTAGGATGATGGCAGTGGCACCGTGACCATTTTCGAAGCATTCCGTAGTTTGGTTCATAACGGATTCCAACCCGAAAGACCTGTCGAATTCCATTGGTATAGTGGTGAGGAGGCAGGTTTATTGGGCAGCCAGGCGGTTTCCAACGCCTACAAGGAAGAAGGCAAGCATGTGGTTGCCATGTTACAGAACGATATGACAGGCTATATCGGCGCCAACGGAGAGGTGATTGGCATTGTTACTGACCATGTAGATGAGAAGTTGACCGACTTCCTCAAGAACTTGGTGGATAATTATGCGGATATCCCTTACACTTTAACCAAATGTGGTTATGCCTGTAGTGATCATGCTTCATGGCGTAAAGTCGGTTTCCCATCCGCCTTCACCATCGAAAGCGCCTTTGATGATTCCAATCATTTCATTCATACCACCGGTGATACTATCGATAAGCTCTCCTTTGATCACATGAAGGAGTTCTCCAAGGTTGCCATTGGTTTTGCTGTTGAATTGTCCCACGTCCGCGATTAAATTTTTTTATCATTATTATTCCCTTTCCTTTTTTTTTTTTTTTTGTTGAAATATAAAAATGTTGAATCCACAAGAAACGATCCAATTGTCAAAAGCTTTATCTAAGGTGTTGAGACACAGCGCTGTAGACCAGCAACTCGACATTTCTCCTGACGGCTACGTTGCTGTTGCCGATTTGGTATATATTTAAAAAGATAAAAAAAAAAAAAAATGTCTGACATGAGGAAAAAAAAAAAAAAAAAAAAAACTCAATGGCAAAATGGAGAATAGCTGGCACGTCCGAGATTTCAAGAGTTTTCGTTGCAAGACCTTCAGCATGTGGTGGAGACGAATAACAAGAAACGATACGAGCTGACGTTACGAGACGATGTGTACTATATCCGAGCGACGCAAGGGCATTCGATCAAAACGGTGACGCACCAGGACTTGCTGGAGGAGGTCACGCACTTGACGACACCGGTGATTCATGGCACGACGCAGAAGGCATGGGCTTCCATCAAAGTGCAAGGATTATCTACCATGAGACGAAACCATATTCATTTTGCCACTGGGTTACCCGATGATCCCACCGTTTCAAGTGGGATACGAAAGACAAGTGATGTCTTTATTTATATCCGTCTGCAAGAGGCTCAAAAAGGTAAAAAAGCGGTTTTATAAGTGTTTTTGAGATTCTTCTTTTTAAAATATCATTGTGGCGTTAGATGGGATTGTGTTTTATCGATCCAAGAATAATGTGATTTTATCAAGTGGTTTGAATGGCTTTGTATCACCCAAGTATTTTGAAAAAGTACATGACAATCAGGGTCAAGATTTAGTTTAACAAAAAGGAAAAATGAGAGATGCTCAACTATTGCACTCTAAAAGAAATACAGTTAAAACAAATGTAACAGCGCAACAAATAAGTAAAGACCTGTATTTTTAAAGCATTAAAGAAGCTACAAAGCTTGGTATTGATATGTAACTACCATGGTTTCAATTATAGTCTTTTCTTTTAGTTGATCCAGGTAGATTTAAAAATTAAGACTTAAAAGATACAAAAAAACTTTACTTCATATAGAGTGTACTCATATGGCTGGAGGACTGAATGTGTAAAAAAATAACCAGGCAGGCCCAGAATCATATAGTTATTCAACAAAAACAAACTAAACCAACAAACTTCAACCATCACATACCAATTTTCAATGTTCAATATGCTCTGCAAGCAAAAAAGTCTCTAGCAAAGCGTTTCTATGCGGCAGGTCGAGTCTTGAAAAAACAAGAGCATAAACTGAATCACATCATAGCTATTCGGGAGATCTAAAAATCCCAAGTCGATAATATATGTAAAAATTTCATCTATTGACTCGTATCAGTGTAAGGCACTAATAAGGTACGAAGGCATAGTCATCGTGTGAGATAATAGAACGCTGACACATATCACCAGTGTTTCCAGGAGCGACGCAACTCTATAATAAAAAACGCTCAATATAACGAGCATATTATTTTAATGTATTACATACTTCAATATTCTCATATTTACCAGTTAATTAAACAAGATAGAAATTAGGCTGAGTGTTACTTTACAAGGTAGGAATTAGGCTGTAGGTCCACTTACAAGGTAAATAGCCAATTGTTTTTGGGTTTACCGAAAACAGCACTATGCTTTTAAGTCAAATATATGACCTACCATACCCGTATAGTGCGTCAGAATAGGACTTTAATTAACTTCATTTTTATCTTTTAAGCAACAGCGCACTACTTGATGATCTCTGTCTCTCTGAGTTTGATTACTTTATGTTGAATTTTTTACTTCAAGATGTACCTAACTAAAAAAAAAAACCACGAAGGCAAGAAAATAGATTAGCATTATTATTCTTAAAGATCTGATATCAAATAATCAAAACATTCTCTATAAATATACTTACTTCATGTAATAAACTTTTGCCTGAAATGGAATTCACTTGTCATTGACAAGAGTCATATCTTTTATATGTTTTAAATATTAAATAGTGCATTACACGAATAAAGTGGGTTAGCAAAGATGTTCAGACTGATACATTCTTACCAGCATAATTTACGATTATAAAAAACTCCTTCAGTGATCTAAATGTCTGACAAGTAATGTCTGACAAGTAGATACGAGAAGTACCCAAAGTCTATAGTGATAGCTACAATGATAGAGCGGATTTAACAGCTACAAAAAAAAAACAAAATCAAAACATCACCATTTTTTTTTTTTTTTTTTTGCGTGGGAGTTGTACTCTGTAGATTTTTAGTTTGGTTAAAATTAGCTTAGAAAAAAAGAGAGAGAGAGAAGGGTGGGGGATATATATATAATGATGAATAGTAAAATAGCGATAGAAAAAAAAAAAGTTGAAAAAAAAAAAAATTTGAAAAAAAAAGTGGAAAAAAAAAGAGAGAGAGAGAGATGGGGGTAAAAGAAAATATATACAGTAATTGATAAAAAAGAGTGAGAGAGTGCATTAATTTCGTACTTTTGTTCGATAAGATTCAATAGCCGTGAGTGGATCTTCCATGGTTGGACCATGATAGCTCTGCTGTTGAGGCGTGTAAATCACTTCATGGGGTGTTGGTGCGTAATTAGATCTCGGTTGCACATTCTAATTTAAACTTTTTACATTAGTTTCATTTTTCCCTTCCCGCCCTAAATTCTATCTTCTTACCTTGTACGATGTAGATCTTGGTATGATGGGTCGATTATATTCATTCGCAGCAGCAGCTGCTGCGGCTGCTGCTGCAGAAACGTACGGATTATAATCCGTCGTCGGTGTTGGCTGTTGTAAGGGTGTAGCGGGTGGTAATACTGCTGTTGTTGCCGCTGTTGCTGTTGCTGCTGCTGTCGCTGTCCCCGTGGTACCTGGATTACTAGGATCCACATAATAGCTCGTGGTAGTTGGATAATTTAATTGCACATGAGGTTGATACACATTGTTGGTCGTAGGCGTTGTAGAAGGTGTAGCATAATAATAGGAAGAATTCTTTACTGCTAAATCAAGTCCTCCTGTCTGAGGTAAAGACGATGTACGATGACTGGCTCGTGTATTTGCAGAGGGTACGGGTGCTACATTCACCTGTTGTTGCTGTTGTTGCTGTTGTTGTTGTTGTTGTTGTTGTTGTTGTTGCTGAGAGTAATTTCTGGAGAATGCTCCATTACTCACAGGTGTTGAAAACGGTGTGGGTGTTTGTTGTGTACGAGGTGGTTGGACTTGCTTTTGATAAGGTGCATATCCATTTGTTTCCGTAATCACTGCAGGTCTTCGATTTGGACCGGTAGAATAGCGATGCTGTTGTTGAAGAGTAGAAGGGGATGAATCATAAAGAGGCGCAGACGGTGTGGTCTGAACATTATGATAGACTGGATGTGTAGGGATTCTTAAAGGCACTCTAGTCAAGGGACCGTTAAAATTAGGTTGAATAGGAAACTGTTGCTGTGCCTTGGAAAAGAGATAAAAGTTATGCGATGCAACATGCTGCTGTTGATGTTGTTGTTGCATAGCAGGTTGTAACCACTGTTGATGTTGATGTTGTTGTTGCTGTTGATGTTGATGTAAATGTTGCTGTTGATGTTGCTGTTGATGTTGCTGTTGATGTTGCTGCTGGGTGTTGGGACCGACGGATAAAGCCATGGTCTCCATTAATTTCTGTCGTTGTATTTCGACAGGCACACCCATTAATTGACTTCTGAAACCAAACAAGGCGGTTCTCCATCGTTCATATTCTTCCTTTTGAATGGATAGCTTAAATCTTAGCACATCCAGAAACTCTAGTTCCATGATATTCAGATCAATGACTTTCATGCCAGACACTTCCGACCATGTTTTATTGGTGAATGTATTATCATCCAAAAACTTGTTGGCTACAGAAAAAGTGGGAGGGGTTTAATATAACTTTTTTTTTTTTTTTTTTTTTTTTTTTAGGATGTTTTACCTAACATGAGTGCCACTGTGAATAGTCTGTACTCTGAACCATCGGCACCTTGTATATTGGGATTGTTTTGTAATAACATGGCAATGTATTTTAGGGAGAGAAGAACGACGGATTCGGATAATTGGGTTGCACTGAGTATTTGTCGACAAAACTTTTTAAAGGCTGCACTCGTCATATTAGCCATATCTGCTGTAACTCTGGTCTGTTCCAAATTACTATCTCTAGTCAGGACACCTTCCACTTTGGAACAGCTGTGTAAGTCCATAACCGATTGTCTTCTGGCATGCCACATCAGGTACACCATCGTGGACGAAAACTCTGCTATTTCCGTAATGCTCAAATTGATGTTGGGTTTTCCATCTGTCGCACTGGGTAGCGGTTCTTTTCGTTGTTGTCCAAGCACAACAGGATGTGGCTGCAATCTATGTTGATATGTTGCCGCTTGCTGCTGCTGTTGTTGTTGTTGTTGTTGCTGGTAAACAGCATTGTCAAGGACTGGATAAGAATACATCTTTTTTAATACATGAGAAAAGAAAAAAAAAAAAAACTGAGTTTGATAAAAACCATATCATCATCATCATCATCATCATCATCGCTCCCAAAAACAGTCTCCCTCTGTATCTCTCCCCCCAAGTAACTATTTGCTCCCCCCCCCCAAGTTTTTTTTTCTTAAGCGTGACGCCTTTTTCTTTTTTTTCTTGAAAGCCACCTTTTTTTAAAAAAGAGCATATTTTTTTTTTTTTTTTTAGTTGAAGGCAACTTTCTTTTTTCATAAAATACGATGGCTCCTAAAAAGAAGACACCTGCTCCTAAAAAGGAAAGCAAAGCACAAAAGACACAACCCGTTCAAAAGAAGTCTTTAAAGCGTCGTGCTGTGGAACAAGAAGAAGTAGAGAGCGACCATGAGGATTTTGGAAAGGTTGACATTGACATGGGATCGTCTGACGAAGAAGACATTGCACCCAGTGACGACGAGGACGAAGCAGAAGCTTTCCCCGAAATTACTCTCAGTGACGATGATGAGGAAGATTTCCAGGCTGATAGTGAAGACGTGGAAGACGACAATGACGACGAAATGGAGGTTGATTCCGACGAAGAACTCAATCGCGAACTTGCAGCAGAGGAAGAAGAGGAATCTGACGACGACAACGAAGAAGAAGAGCAAGAAGCTGGAGAGGAACTTGAAGTGGAGGAAACAGACAAGGACATTGATTTCAAAATGTAAGTTTAAAAAAGAAACTTGATAAAAAAATCGCGCGCGCGCTTATATGGACTTAAAACTGTTAATAGGCCTCTTCCTTACCGTGAACGTTACGCCAAGGAAAGATTACCCGACATTGAAGGTAATTACGACAGTGATAGTTCAACCGAGGAAACCGAAAACACCATTGGAAATGTGCCTCTTGAGTGGTACAACGATTTACCCCATATTGGTTACGATATTGATGGTAAAAAGATCTTGAGACCTGCCACAGGTGATGAACTTGACAAGTTCTTGGCTACTATGGAAGATCCCAACTCTTGGAAGACAGTCAAGAGTGATGTTGAAGGCAAAGATATGGTGCTTGATGATAGAGAATTGGATATTATTCAACGTCTTCAAAAGGGTATCATTCCTGATTCCACCTATAACCCCTATGAGCCTACGGTGGAATGGTTCACCTCAAAGACTGAAGTCATGCCATTGACCGCTCGTCCTGAACCCAAGAGTAGATTTGTTCCTTCCAAGTGGGAAGCCAAGAAGATTATGAAGATTGTGCGTGCTATTCGTCAAGGTCGCATCATTCCTCGTAAGCCCAAGGATGAAAAGCCTCGTTTCTACAACCTCTGGGGTGATGATGACACTCCTCGCGATGAACACATCATGCACATTGCTGCTCCCAAGATGAAGTTACCTCAACATGATGAAAGTTATAACCCTCCTGCTGAATATCTTCCTGATGAAGACGAGATTAAGGAATGGAATGAAATGGATGAAGAGGATAGACCCAAGAACTATATCCCCAAGAAATTCAACAGTTTACGTCACGTACCTGCCTATGATCAATTCATGCAAGAAAGATTCCATCGTTGTCTTGATCTTTACTTGGCTCCTCGTGTTCGTAAGAACAGATTGAATATTGACCCTGAGTCTTTGGTTCCTAAGTTACCTAGTCCTAAGGATCTTCGTCCTTTCCCTACACATCAATCTATCTCCTACGAAGGTCACACTGCTCGTATTCGTGCCCTTTCAATCCACCCCAACGGTCTCTATGCCATTTCCGGCTCAGACGATAACACCTGTCGTCTTTGGGAAATTTTGACCGGTCGTTGTCTTACCATGTGGAAGTTCGATGGCATTATTCATGCTCTTGGTTGGTGTCCTAACCCCGATGTATGGCTCTTTGCCATCTCTGTGGGCCATGGTGAGGTTCACTTGATCTCTCCCCCCAAGCTTTGTTCCGCTGAACAAGCCATGAACACGGATCAATTCACAAAGTCTGGCTTTGCCATGCCAAAGGAAGACGGTAAGCAAGCCGTGACCTGGATTAGAGCAAGTGAGGCTGATGAGGAAAAATATGGTTACAAGGTCCGTATTCAACACACACAAGCCGTGAAGCAAGTGACATGGCATCGTAAGGGTGATTACCTCGCTACTGTCTCTCCCGATGCAAAGAATCTTGCGGTTCTCATCCATCAAATCACAAAACATCAAACCCAAACACCTTTCAAACGTCTCAAGGGTCTTGTACAAAAGGTTGCTTTCCATCCTATCAAACCCATTTTCTTTGTCGCCGTAAGTTTCTTAAAGAAAAAAATGTCATGGAGTTATAAAGACTAACCCCTATATATGCATGTAGACCCAAATTTATGTCCGTGTCTATGACTTGATGCAACAACAATTAATCAAAACATTACAAACCAGTGTGAAATGGGTCTCGAGTATCGACATTCATCCCGGTGGTGATAACGTGATTATTGGTTCATACGATAAGAAGGTGTGTTGGTTTGATTTGGATCTTAGCTCAAGGCCCTATAAATCTCTCCGATATCACGAAAAGGCTGTTCGTCAAGTGACTTTCCACAAGCGATACCCTCTCTTTGCCTCTTCCTCTGATGACGGCACCATTCAAATCTTTTACGGTATGGTCTACAACGATTTATTACAAAATCCTTTGATTGTCCCCGTCAAGATCTTGAGAAGTGATTCCACAAAGGACGGTCTCGGTGTCTTGAACATTGAGTTCCATCCCACACAACCTTGGTTAATATCCGTCGATGCTAACCATTCCATGAGACTCTGGACCTAAAAACTTTTTTTTTTTAAAAAAAAAAATCCTAGAATAACCCCACACACACACACACTACCTTCCCTCTTTTTTTATTTTTTAAAACACACTCTCACACACTTAAATATAATAAAAACGCATGTTCATATTCACTCTTTCTTCTTTTATAATGCAAGAGGCTAGTGCTATGCCTTAAACACTTTATATATTAAACAGAAAGCTTTTTTTATGTAAAACATCTTTACACACGTTTATATCTATTAGTAGAACAATGACGAAGGGTGGGGGTTGTGTCTGGTCATAAGAGCCTGTACAAGTAGTTGTCTTTATAACTATCCATATCAAGTTACACTTCCGTTTATTTTGACCAATGTCAACTTATGAATCTGTGCCTGCAAACCAAAAGTGGACTAACCTAATGCCTTCTATGGCAATATGCTGGCAATAAGAAGGTGTTTTTTTCCAACTAGACAAGGTCAATATTTTGACAAGCACACAATCTTTTCTATCACCGAATTTATGTAAGAGTGTCACACAGCGCCCTTATATTCATGCATTAAGTGCTACTATGTACAGTCCACCCAAAGACTCTTGAACTTTTCATGACAAGTAAATTACTATTGGGCTCTAAGCCAATGGGAGGTAGACAATTTCATTGTTATAGCAACATGCGTATAATCCTAGGTGTTAGATGTCAAATCATTTGTATGTATGATTTTATATTATTGCCAAAAATGAAGCAAGATGCATGACAGAGAGGGCTTCAAATACCATTGAATCCACTCAAAATGATCACATTTTTTCTTTAATTTAGGGACGTTTTAAGATGACCCACATCAAAAATGACCAATAGGGAAAAGCGTCCATGTGAAAATGACAAGTAAATCTAACGTTCTCTATAGGTAATTTTATTTCGGTATGATTTCTAAATTTTAGACTTGACGTTACGACTCCAAGGCACAATCAAGTTTTGGTGTCTTAAAGGGTGAATTAGTACGTGAATATTTAAAAAGAATTCCTTCTGTTTACCTAGTGATGGCAATGATTTCACCTTGTTCGTTCCAAATTTCACCATCGATATCAAATCTGTTATTGATGATGTGCTTGGTAAGGAAATGACCAATAATTTTCTGACCCGAAGGCTTTCGCTTGAACTGAACTTCCAGTTGCATCGTCGGACACCAAACGGGACCGCCCAAGACACCATGACCGAGTAAAGAGGGAGGGGTAATCAACATATCGCACCAATAAGGTATACTTTTGAAATCAATGGGTCTTCCATCCTTAAAATTCATGACTTGTGTTAATTCAGGATCATGGCTATCATTTTCTGCTTTAGGGATAATTGTCTTATCGAATAAAGCATCGACAAAGTCGCCCATAAATCGATACTTGTAAGGTTGAAGATGATCCAAGGGAGGAGGTGAAGGGTTCTTGTAAAAATGAGTGACTCCTTGTTCGGTGTCCATATTGCCCATCGTGAATACACCTTGGACCTTATCAGACCATTGAGATGGATCATAGGATGCCAAGTCGTCTAAAGCGCTCAAATCCGATGTTTGCTTCAGACTGGCTCTGACAATACAATAACCCTTTCTGCTCATCTTGAGTTCCTCGATTTCAATGATAAGGTGACCGGGCAATGTCTTGTTGAAAAAGAAACAGTTGAGTGCTACGGGATCGGTTTGGTGTCTTTCTGAAAAGAGTTGGATGACACTATCGATAATAACAGACATCACATAACCTACACATAAACAAATTTAATTATTTATTTTTCTGATTTATGCAATCAGAGTTTACCGCCCTATACACATACAGAAAAAAAAAGAATTAAGACTCATACATAATAAAGACAAATAAACTTACATTAGGAACATCGCCGATTGCCCATTTCTAGATATATATTGATGTGAGTATAATAAAGTGTCATGTACATATATATATAAAACACTTACAATGCTTGCTGCACCTGTAAAAATATATGTTCCTCTCTCTGTTTTTCCCAAAAAAGAAGTATTCGTCACTTCATCAAATTGTGTTATGGGTGTAGTTGCAATTTCCATCATTTTTATTTTTTTATAGTTATGAAAAAGGTAAAAGGAAAAATTTGTTTTTTTTTTTTAATTGAATATAAACATGGCGGGGTGGAAAAATGATTCAGCCGGACAGTAAAAGCAAAAAAGTTGATTGCTAATCACTATTTGTTTGTGTGTAACATTCCGGTTATACCATAAAAAAATCTGACATAAGGCTGATAAATGAACTATGTCTACGCTTCCCACGAAAGAGTTGAAATCTCTGAAAGAAATTTATAAGCTTTAATATACACATCATAAGCGTAATCTTTTTTTTTTCTTTTCAAACTGATAAGGCAGCCTATGATGATGACTTTTTGTAGTTTCAATAGAAAAGCCTCATAGAACCGAAAGAACATCAACTCTTTTAAAAACATTCTGATTTTTTATTTATTTATTTTACAATCCCTTCTAATTTTTTGTGATATTTTGAAAAAAAGCTTCTTCAGGTAGGAGGATTTGGACTTGTCATCATGAGAATGCCTGTACCGGGTAGATTCGCATTTCGATACCCTAGTGTCGAACCTTGTTGTGATAATTGGTCGTAATAACGCGGCTTTTTGATCGTTGGATCCACCAACGTTTCTGCTCTCTGACGTTTCTTGATCACATTGGTCTTCATCGACAGGGGCCGATTTTCATGATGTAATTTTAAACTAAACAAACAATCATGAGTTTCTGTCTGACAGATCAAGAAATAAAAAACTTACTATAAACCGCAAGCATTGCATAAGGGTGCACCTTCTAAATCTCGACGCCACAACGGTGTCTTGCTCGTACTACAATTTGAACACACTGTCTGTCCTGACTTTGTATCATCCGCATCCATTTCATTCCCCAGTAAACGAGAATCCTTGCCTTTGCCACCGGATGGCTTTAGGTATTTAGGCCTGGGTGTATTATGTAATTTCAGACTATAGAAATAAGGTTTAAGACTAAAGTTACAAGTGAGATTAAAAAACTTACTATAACCCACAAGCATTACACAAGACTTTGTCGTTCGTAGATCGTCTCCATAGTGGTGTTGTCGTTGTATCGCAATTACTGCAACAAAGCGGCCTTTCATTGGTTCCCTCACAAGTGGTATCCAATGCTGTCGGGGATGAATGTGTCGGGTCTAACTGAAAGGTGTTGTAGTAGTGCTGATCATGACGATTCTGTTTGGGTAGTGGATCCGGCGTGTGATGGGGTCTTTTATTATTAGAGGACAATAAACGTTCAGCAGATTGTAGCGTCTGTCGGGGTAAAGTAGCTAAAAGCTTGTTATGTAAGGTTGCGTTGGGTAATGCTGTGGCAAGATAGGTCGAATAATAATCAACCATGTTGGGTTGTTGTTGCAGTAGGTCTTCAGTGGCAGGAATGTTGATTCCATCCAGGACTTGATGTGTGTTCAATAGGGATGGAGCATACTGCTGTTGTTGTTGCTGCTGCTGTTGTTGTTGTTGTTGTTGCTGCTGTTGCTGCTGTTGCTGCTGTTGCTGTTGTTGCTGAGAATAATCGTAGGTGGGCCATGACGAAGTAATATTACAATCAAATTGGGTTTCCGACATCGGATCTTGACCGGGAACTGCAAACATGAAATCTTGCATTTCGATAGGAAAAAGATCTTTTAGTTCAATCATTTGATCACCCTCTTGATCAGACGTAAATTGATTGAGCGTAAAATTCTCTGTGCCAACAGGTTTAATTTCATCGAGACTGTAATCTAAAACAGACACCTCCGCACTATTGTTGTTGTTATTGGTGCTTTTGACGTCATTGCTCACATTCTGTATGAACCATAGTCTCCAGGATAGATTCTCGAGTCTAGAACCGTTTTCAAGTGAATCTTTGACTTTTGTACATACTCGCCAGGTCTTTTCAAGTTCATCCTGATTCAAATTAGAAAACATGGATTCATTGCCTTCAATCTTTAACACAATGGGCGGCATTATTTTTATTTTTTTTAAATATTTATTAGAAGCTAGAGAAAGGGGAGAGTAATAATAATAAAAAAGGCGGGTAAAACCAAAAAAAAAAAAAAAAAAAAAAAAAAAAAAAAAAAAAAAAAAAAAAAAAAAAAAAAAAAAAAAAAAAAAAAAAAAAAAAAAAAAAAAAAAAAAAAAAAAAAAAAAAAAAAAAAAAAAAAAAAAAAAAAAAAAAAAAAAAAAAAAAAAAAAAAAAAAAAAAAAAAAAAAAAAAAAAAAAAAAAAAAAAAAAAAAAAAAAAAGAAAAAAAAAAAAAAAAAAAAAAAAAAAAAAAAAAAA
>JAEPRD010000135.1:5607-87137 GCA_016758985.1 Mucor saturninus
ATACATATTCAGGGCTGGCTGAATATCAATCATTTAAGTGAAACCTGTCAAATATACAATAGGCGTATTGTCAATTAAAGATCGAGCATCTCATGGTACCTTCGAGAATCTTGTTATTGACGAGCGATCATATCATTGGATTGTATTATCTGGAATAAATGTATGACTATTGTTTTCTATATATTGATGAGTAATCAATGCGTAGTAAAATAGAGTGTAATAGCATGTATTTGATTTTAAGAGTAATGCAATAATGATTTATAGAAAGGTTATCAAAGAAGAAAGAAAGAATTGATGATAGAGTTATATCTGTATATAAGCTCGATCACAACAATGTTCCGCTTGAGCCGCAAAACTCGACAGTCTCTAAAAAGAACAGAGTTTATCACACATGCATCAATTACGTCCAAGCGTGAACCAAACTTAATAATTGGGAGTGTCTGTCTGAAATCACCACCAAGAACAACAACCTTACCACCAAAAGGAAGCTGGAAGTTTCCCGTAATCTCTTGTAGGAGACGACTGACACATTCAAATTTCATTTTGTTCATCATCGGTGCTTCGTCCCAAATAATCAACTTTGTTTGGGATGGAGATAACAATGTATATTAGGGTAACAAAAGAAAATACTGTTAGAACTTCGTATATCTTTTATTTCGAGAAAATTAAGATTAGGGAATTCTACTAGCAAAAACTACAGGTATTTATACTAAATGATTAGATGACTTTCGGATAGTATATGTGACGCGTTAGAGGAATATGATATAATGCTATACGTAATATCTGCTTAAATAAATATGTTATGAAGTAATTCCTGCCTTACAAAGTAAAGACAAAATACGTGAGGATCTAAACTCATCTTCGCAGATGACATTACGTAAATGCCAAAGAGAAAGTTTAGTGCGTGTAATATTCAGTAACCGAATATTCCGCCTATGGGATTGTATTATACTTTTATGGTATTATAATATTTTACTCGTCACAAGGTAAATCACCTTGTGCACAGACACCAACGGTTCTGATGATGACAAATGGGGCAATGCGTGAGCTATGAATATTTATACTTGATCATCCATTATTATGTAATGTGATGATTCCTTTTAATATAATCTATGCCATCCTCAACAAGTATGATATCGATAAAAATCAAATATAACTGTTTAAAGGCTATTTACCTGTAAAGATAGGATCGTCTGTTGATGAGGACCATTATCTATAGAAAATGGTTACATTATACAGACGTACTTAAGCTTAATCAAAATATCAAAAATAGGCTAAATTTTTATCTTAAAAAAAACCCCCCTCTAGTTTATTATACAGATTACGTATCATTACTTCAGTCATTGCAAACATACCCAATTCCAACATATTTGTTCACACTTCCCGTTATTTTGAAGGGGCTACATACCTTTACCATCGTTTTTTGAAGGCTATTTATTTTAAAGATAAATCAAAGTAAAAGAAGAGAGAAAAAATTGTAAGCTAAAAGAACGCTAAAATACACACTGATAAAGGAGCTAACAACCAGAATGGACCAATCATGTCGACCAGACACGACTATTATCTTCTTCTGGCTCTTTTACGTGAAGGTTTATCCGCCACCTTTGGTGGAGGAGAACTGTATAAACAATGATTATCGCATATGAGTATATAAATATCAGGCATGAAAAACAATAAAAAAAACTTACAGCACGTCTGCTATTATGGGAGACACAACCCATATCTTCAAAAGCGTCATAGATAGAGTCTGAACTATCGGGATCTTGCTGATTCTACATTTTTATACTTTTTTAATGACATTGATGTAACAAACCGCTAAAGAACCTTTTACTGTTACCCTTCTTCTGTGTGTTTAGTTGTCACTTTTAAAGCTCTCCCTTAACAAGCTTTTGGCACACCACCTTCTCTTACACTGGTAAATTTTGAATCCCTTGTCATTCGCAAGTTTTTCTAGGCACAACATCTTTTTTTTTTGAAAAAAAATAAGTAAAAAATGGCAACTTGTTACCATTTGCTTCACAGGCGCAAAAAATCATGTTTATACTGTAACCCATCAAATTCGGATCAATATTGCATCAAATTTTTGGCATATAGCAATCTATTTTTAACTTCGAGATAGATTTTATAACATCTAAACTACATATGGACGGTTCCAGAAATGTTTTTGAAGCATTTTTGTTTTTTTATGATATTATGATCATTTGTAGCAATCCCTTACTCAAATCTTATTGGCTGGGGATGTCGAGCAAATAAAAAAAATGGCAGGTCTGTTTCCATTTAATTCACAGCTGCTGGTATGTCCGCATAGTGAGATATCATTGAAGCAATCTGTCAGCAACAACGTACCCTTGAATTCATGTTGAATTCAACAGTCAAGATAAATTTATGGACTAGCAATTCTAATAACAGTCAGCTTTCAAAAGAGTATAAATAGACCCCATTATTTCATAGTTAAAAACTTCAATCAAATAAAGTAACAGGGAGTTATAATCGTACCTATCGTACCATTGTTTTTTTTTTATATACTTTATTTTTTTTATCAAATCAGAAGTAAGTGATTTGTAACACAATCCCATAGGCGGAATATTCGGTTCCTGAATATTACACGCACTAAACTTTCTCTTTGGCATTTACGTAATGTCATCTGCGAAGATGGATTTAGATCCTTCACGTATTTTGCCATTACTTTGTTCGACTTAATCAGGTCTAGCTTTCATTTATTTGAGAAGACTGGATTTTTTGAGATACGCGTGTTAATCTACATTTGAATGTAAGTCTAAACCGCTAAAAAATAAAAACTAAAAAGCAAAAGAATAATGGAGTATTGTTTGTAGAAAATGTTATTGTCGGCCTTTTTGCAGTCCTGAATTTAAAATGACTACTATCCATTTTATAGCCGAGCGAACTTCGATCGATGCTCGCTCGAAGTTCGCTCGAATCCAAGAAAAAAAAAGTGGCGCATGCTCGAGTACAGAAAACTCGGTTCGAGCTTTGTTTTGGAACTGGCGCAAGTTCGAAAAGTTCGAACACTCAATAGATCACAATGTTTTTAGACTATTTAGATTGTTTAGGAAACAAAACCATCCTCATGTACTTAAAGAATCTGAATCAATATCCCTTTTTTTAAAAAAAGAAAATCGGGCTCAATTAAGACGGTAAAAGTTCATGCATTATATGAAAAACCGGAGCCTCTGTAAAAAAAAATAGTCCTCTCTACAACCATTCTATTATTGGGACAACGAAGTCATCTGAAATTTTTTTTTATCCTGATTCCGAATTTGGACGCTAGAGCCGATCAAAAATGAAATTTTTATACTTTTAGAATTTGTTCATTGTAAGAATGCTTGGGGGTTCTCCACCCCAAAAAATGAACAATTTGATTCAATTTAGACAATCAATCAATTATTTTTAGGTCACTTGCAAATAACAATGGATTATAGAGAGATTGAACCAAGCAGAGAAATAGGTGTTTGGCAAAAACAAAAGGGCACACCACAGCGTCAAAGCAATCATATATATAAAAGAAAAAAATATCAGTGCCTGCTTTTTTAAAGATGACATCGTCAAGTGCCACGGTGTTGAAGAGATAGCAAATTTATCGTTCTTAGTGTACCGATTTTATACTTGATTCGTTTTTCACGTTATTATAATCTCTCTTAATAAAATTTAAAATTATAATTCTGTTTGTGATAAAATGCGTGTAATACCACAAGAGAGATAGAAGAAGCACATAAAAGTGACTCCTCCTAACGAACAAAGACAATAAAAAGAAAAGGAGGGACAAAGAATAGCTTATTTTGATAATCATATTCAGCCCTGTTCATATTATTTACTCGATTATAAAAAGAACAAGACCTTGGTATTTATTTTTATTCTTCTTCTTTAAAGTAATATTGATCATCCAAATCATCGCAAGATCGACTAAAAAAAGTACCGATAAAGTACAGAATTACCGGTGTGTGGCAAAACAAAACAAAGGACCTTAAATAAAGCGGCGTACTGTAATAAATTATTGAAAAATGTTTTTCTGGACAGGACGACAGGAAAGATTCAATATCACCCACTTTTTCATTTATTTTTTTAAATTTCGCCTAATACAAATTCCGAAGATGTATAAAAATGATAGACAGTGTGGGCCTCCATCAATGACTACAAAAGGAAAAAGGAGACCCCTCTACCAGATGATGATGTCAAGTCTCTTATAGAACGGTTAAGTGGTGACATTTTTTAGCAACCCTGATGACATAAAAATGGATTCTTCCTTCATCGTGTTTGTGTGTCTGTCTCTTTTTACATGATTTTTCCTACTATAATAAAAGAATAATTGATAAAAACAGATGCCATTTTTTTTTTATTGTCAATGTGCTCACGTATAGGATTTATTGTTTAAGTATTCGTGGATGTAGCATCGATGTAAGTAATTTCAATATCGCCTGTCACCAAAATCTGTTACAAAAAGTCAATGAAGTTAGGGCGACAGTACAGTGAATTCAGACTAATAAAAAAATAAATTCAGACTAGCTATTGAACTTTTTTTTTTGGATGTGTCGTATTTGGGTACGATTCACTTAAGAATAATTTAGCACATCATCTAAATAAATACACTATGAAATTAAAGCAACCTTTGGTGCTGCATACCAGCATACGCTTGTATACTGCTATACAACTTCCAATACGAGTACATACTTCTATATTAAAGATTGCAAATATGATATACGAATGACAGTTGGATACATAATGCTATACCACTGAGTTACGATATCACCAATCGAGAAAGGAATCTTTACTCCGATTAAATCAAGAATTATAAGAAAGAGAAACTAAATATCAATAGCTTTCTCAATAGATTTTTAGATACCCAAAAAGAGAATAGAACAGCTATTAATATAAACGGTTCATTTACTTATATATTGATGGTCTCTATTCCAAACTTTTCTTCTGCCCCTGAGTGGCACAAGCAGTATTCTGACATCTGATAATATGTTATTATTAGCATAACGAATTTAATTGTTAATATACTACCTCGACAATCCATGACACTTGACAATTGGCATTGTATATCTTTTAAATTTCACCACAATCTGGATAATGAGAGGAAGTTTTAAATTCATCCGTCAGATAAACAGTCAACCCACTTTTTTAAGCATTTGAAATAAGCCCTTTATTTTTTGTAGGTTCCTGGAATTTTGTGTTTGGGGCTGACCAATTTCCAAGTTCTAGGACAGCATCAAGACCAAATTTTCTTTTTTTAAGTTTCGTACTACTTTTTATTCATTTTTGTTCATAAATCATCTTTAAAGAAAATTTCATTTCTCGAAAAGGTAATAGCTGTAATTTCTTTATTATTGCACTGAGAGTTTTTCTGTTAAGACTACTTTGATTTGGCCGTCTATTAATCTCTACACCGAGCGCAATAATTCTTTTTTTTTCTCTTCATCTGCAAGTCATTGTGAGATATGCTTTTGTGACAGCATCATTTGTAAATACACGGGATAAAATGTAGGATTAACAATCCTGTCATTGGAAACATTTTGAGGTTGAGGGGAAAAACCACAAACCCTAAATATAAACAGATTGCCATAGCGCATATTGCATTTATTATCAACTCGGAATGAGAACTCTGACTGTGGGAAATGGCTTTTCTTTGGGCTTTAATGTCTTGAGCATTTCGAACGTTTATTTTAAGTGAAGATTAAAATTTGATTTTCTTCAACTATACTGGTTTCTCTAATACAATACAATAAATCACGTCTTTCAGGGTCACACAGAACATACTTGTTTTCAGTACGCCTTAAATCAGCTTAACTTTTAGCCCTTTTATATACTGCTCTCCATCATCAATTACTGTTTTAACGTCGATTGTAAAAAAAATTTCTACTCTCTGTGTTTTGTTTAATTATTAATACGCCAACACCATCTGTTTCAAGCGTTCCTTGGAATCTTAAAAGTCTTGTCAACCCCCTTGATTCTTGAACACCTTCTTTCCAAAATTTACGACTCAGAACCCAAAATTTTTAATTTTTTTTTTTCCTGCTTGGATAAGACTTTTGCAAAAAAAATCCTTTTTAACAAATTCTCTTAAAGTAAAAAGTTTCGTTTGCTGCAAATTCTTGCCAATAGGTGTACTTTGTGAAGGCAAAAGTGTGTATAACCAGCAAATGAGTAGTGTTAACCAAATCATACAATAGCTGTAAATATACAGAGTTCCAAATTTTCTTCACGATTGTTTTAACTGCAATAATGCGCTTGCTCACTCCTTTTGAATCTTCCGTAGTGACCTTAGTACTTGGTTTTGATGTTGTTGTGGACACTTCAGGCGTGTTTTTTATGGTAGCATCACTAGCAGCGCTTACTTGCAACAGGATGTTGGCTACTTGCTGTAGAACTTGATTCGGCAACAATAAATTCGGATCCGTACTTGAAACCACCACGACTTCTTGATGTAAGTACTGCAGGGAGGGCTCATCACAATCGTCACTGCTATAATTTATTAAATTGTCACCAGATCGTGTGAGTTATAGCCCTGGTGGACGGTGTTTCAGCTTTGCGCCTCCATTAGTCTATTTTCCTGTTGGTGGTCTCATCATGATATTATCCACAAAGGTACAATTACTCGAGTAGTCCTTATCAATCTGAGACAATTTTTCAATCCATTATTGTCTTGCATTTCTACGTCAACTTTTCCGATATCACTGAAAGTGAAGTTCATCATGTATTGATGATTGTCGTGTCTGTCATTGCTCCAGTGAGTTTAACATCTTTTGGGGATCTTAAAGTGCTTAGACAATGGGTGGAAAATAATAATTTGAAAGTTTTTTGGTTTGCGGTCCATCGAATGTTGCAGTTACTTTTTTTTTTTTTTGGCTTAAAAAGCGTCGATTCCATAGTAACCATGCAATCTTACTGTACGTCCCATGTCAAACTCAATCCTTTTTTTGAAGGTCATGACGAGGGCACAGCATAATTTGGCAATCATTGGAGATGTTCATGCTTGATGAAGGATCAATCGAAGCTTATAAACCTTTTGCTCATGTCGCCCTTCTTAATCCAAACAAGTTGTGATAATGCTGTATTATTATTTAAACGGCGCTTTACTCAAGCTAAAAAGTCCGTTCCATGATTTCGCATAAAATTAAGAAAAAAAAAAGGGTAAGCAGAGCACAGTCATATAAAAAAGATGTACACTCGCGTAAAAGGGTGAATCTAGTTCTGAATAATACGTGCATAAGTTGACTAAACAGCATATTGACATAGACGAGAGAAGAAGAAAAAATGACCCACACATCCGGGTTTTTTTTATGCAAGACCGTTCATTTTGTGCAACACATGGGGAAGCCAAGGAAACCGTGGTTAATTGCAACATAATAATCTGAGTGCTCTTTTTAGTGTATTGTTTATTTTACTAATGACATAGACCTCTTATTTTTTTAAAAAAATCAATCGACTGCCAAAACTATTAAACAATGACATCTTTTTTTTTGGTGAGCACAACTCACCTACATGAGTGTCTTGTGCAAGACACCAATGTCTTTTTTCATGCTCTAAATTCTATGTGAAAGACATTTCCCCATATCTGTTAGATATACAATGGAAAGCCTTATCCTTATCCGATACTGACTCCGCCCTATGATGGACCTGCTGCAGTGACCCACAATGTCCCTGTCAACATAAAAAGAAGCATTTTATCATCATGTTCTTTGGGGGCTTAAAAATGCCCGGGTTTTTGGTCAGTGTACAAATGACACGAAAAAAAAAAGCCTTTTCGTTACTTGAGAGCAGATGTCATATTATTCTGATTTGACGGGGTTTGTATCAAGCTTTTTGATAATACGTCATTGATCTATCAAAAGGTGGGATGACAGTGTATGGTAAATTATCACATTATGCCAAGCATGATTCAGCTCGAATAAGGAACAAACATGACTTTATATTTAAAAAGAGACAAGAGTTATCCATTTGTCTTCTTTATGGGGTGCGGTGGGGAAAGAGTCATCCCACACACACACACACTTTTGAAGACGGAGATCCAAACAATGGGGAGAAAAACAAAAATAACATTTTTTTTTTCTCTGTCTCTCTCTCTCTCTCTCTCTCACTCCCTCTCTCACACACAAACACACCCGCTTTAACATCATGTCTAATCAAGCTAAAGCAAGACGCATTGCTGTACTGGGAACCAGAGCTGTTGGTAAAAATAAAGAAAGAAAGAGATGTTTAAACATGTGCTAAAAAAAGATTGTTTCATCTTGTAGGCAAGTCGTCACTTGTTATTCAGTTTTGTGAGAACCATTTTGTCGACAGTTATTATCCTACCATTGAAAATACTTTTACCAAGACCATTAAATACAGAGGATTAGGTATGATTGGCAGTGAATTGTTGGAAAGGGACTTGTTTGCTAAAATAGGACTGAATATTTAGAATACAAGGTTGAAATCATGGACACAGCTGGTCAGGTAAGAAAGAGAAGAGAGAGAAGAAGTGAAAAGAATTAAAAAAATTAGAATTTAGGACGAGTACTCTATATTATCATCACACCACGCTTCCAGCATGAACGGATACGTATTAGTGTACTCTATTTCATCCAAATCTAGTTTTGATATGATCAAGATTATTAGAGATAAAATTTTAGATTTCACTGGATTAGAGACTGTTCCCTGTGTCATTGTTGGTAACAAATCCGATTTAAATATTCAACGACAAGTGACAACACAAGAAGGGTTGGATTTAGCTCAGAGTTGGAATTGTCCCTTTGTTGAGACCTCTGCAAAGCACGACGAAAACGTCTGTAAGTAATATTTTATTGGGCACCACTATTTGATCTCACTCTCTTATTATTTCATTTAGCCAAAATATTCGATTCATTAATCGCTACCATTGAAAAGGCTAATAATCCTCCACCTGAAGAAAAGGGTGGTTGTGTTTCCATGTAGTCCTTTTTTTATGAAAATAATAAAATTGTAAACAATGCCGCTTTAAAAATAGTCACACGCCAGTGTGCGTGTGTGTGTGTCCCTCTCTCTCTCTTTCTCTCTCTGTGTGTGTGTCCATGTGTGAGGGGGGGGAGGGGTCCCAAATACGTAACTGCTCGTAAATTTTCATTTTTTATTTTTTTATTTTTCTCTTTACACTTTTAAAAATCATGTCTCTTCCCAAAAGAATCATCAAGGTACACATAATAAAGATGGGCTTTTTCTTTCCCTGTTTAACCTTTATTTTTGTTGTCTGGTAGGAAACCGAGCGTTTGTTAGCAGATCCTGCACCTGGAATCAGTGCTACACCTCATGAGGAAAATCTGCGTTACTTTGATGTAATTATAGCTGGACCTGATCAATCTCCATTTGAAGGTAAAACATAAGAGACTATTATAATGGGAAAAAGTGGATTAAACGTGCCTCTCCCCCAAAAGGTGGTGTCTTTCATTTAGAATTATTCTTACCCGAGGATTACCCCATGGGACCTCCTAAAGTACGTTTCTTGACAAAGATTTACCATCCCAATATCGATAAGTTGGGTCGTATCTGTCTTGATATTCTTAAAGGTTTGTTTTCCCCGTATCCATGCAGAGGATAATAAAACTCATGTATAAAATAGATAAATGGTCACCCGCTCTCCAAATTCGTACCGTGTTGCTTTCTATACAAGCATTATTATCAGCTCCTAACCCCGATGATCCTTTGGCTAACGATGTTGCTTCTCATTGGAAGGAGGATGAAAAGGGTGCTATTGAACAAGGTAATTCTTTATTATTTTATGTAGAGGGCTCATCATTAACTCTCTTTTACTGTAGCTCGTCAATGGACCCAAATGTACGCTCACACATAAATCTAATTTATATATAACAAAAAAAAAAAGAGAGAGAGATAGGACGACTACAATAAACATTTTATCAATCCCCTTATACATGATATAGAGAATTTTCATTATTAAAAAAAAAGTCACCATTTAACAAGTAAAAAAAAAAAAAGAGGAGTTGATACTATGTTTCTTTCTCAGTGACATCTTAATCATGAATAAAGACAACAACTGTCAAAGTAAGCACACTTAAAAAGGAGAGAGAGAGAGCCACTACTCAAAGTTTTAAAATCATAGTCCCCGTATCTCCTATTACGACTACTACAGAAATGAAACTGACACCCGATCACGGTCCAGAAGAAACCACTGTTACTGTGGTCGTACAAGCCTTTCCTTCTTACATACCCGTTAAGCTTGCCTTTAACACTTTACTGGTAGATACTAACCCTATCATGAGGAATAAAGATCATACCATCTTGATGGCCTCCGTACCACCCTTTTCACACACAAATGCCCAAACCTTTTCTGTACCCGTCAGCCTATGTTTCATCAAGAATAATTACGTGACATCCTGTCTCTTTGTGGCCAATTTCATCTATGATACAGTAGTGCGTGGTATGCAATAACGTACATTGACACATTTTCTTATAAAACAGAGCTCTTTTCTAACCTCGGTTGTGATTAATCTTTAAATAAAGTAGATGATAGTGATGTAATGAACGCTCTATATCCAAAGTCATTGAGTGGTAAGTCCCCGTCAGAAGGGTGCCCTTATATTTGTCTGATGCAATGTAAAAAATAGTAAATGAACAGAACAAGTCCACTGTGGTTGCTCGTATGGAGGAACCTGGTCGTGCACGTCGAAGAGGGCCTTATACACCTGCTGTTTCAATTACAGATTACGACCCTTACCCTAGCCTACGCTTTCGCTCCAATCTGATGATCGTAGGTGATACGATGACCATGACACATGATTGGACACAGAGGGAGACACAAGACGGACGACGTCTCGTTCAATTTGTTCGAGAAGAAGAGGAGACTCAAGCGATGATCCGTTGTAGATTTCATCCGGCGACAACGATGGAAAGTATGCCCACCATGACGACGGTCTCGTGTATCTATTGGGAGGAAAAAAAGGACTATTTTATCACTTCAGTTGATTGTATTCAATTGATTGAATTTCTTTTAAAAATCAAATTTA
Organism: Mucor saturninus; assembly: GCA_016758985.1. Taxonomy (NCBI): domain Eukaryota; kingdom Fungi; phylum Mucoromycota; class Mucoromycetes; order Mucorales; family Mucoraceae; genus Mucor; species Mucor saturninus. The sequence goes on from JAEPRD010000135.1 coordinate 16,602, forward strand.
GTATGGAAGAAAGAAACCGTGTTCGACGTAATTTAGAAGGATTTCGTCCTTACACTGTAAGTAAAGGTGCGGCAGAGAGTGCTCGTTTCTTTCAAAAGATTATGGGATTTCCAAAACCTAAACCACGTAACATTGAAAAAGATCTCAAGGTCTTTTCCTGGAAGAATTTACCTTATGCTTTAAAGAAAATCGTCATCAAATACACCATGTCACTCTGATTTAAAAATAATAAATAGGTTCCCCCTTTTTATTTTATTTTTGTTTTAGTATGCCACATAATACCAGATAAAGAGTGATAGGATAAAGAGGACCAAGGCAACAGAGACAAGAGCCATGAATCGATTCCAACGATAAAACATCAAGATGGTATCCTTCTCGGGATCATAATCCGTACATGTCCATAGGGTCTTGGAACACATTCTTCCGTTCGCCAAGAGGGAAGGATGAACAGCCATCATGACCTGTCCATATTCCGCAGTATGTTTCGCAGGTAAACAATATCCGCCAACCCACCAACAAGGGAAACACAAGAAACCAAATAAAAACAAGGTAGACTGCAAGTGAAAGACATTCACCACGGGTGTCATCCTTTTAAACGAATCGATGGGTAGAGGTGAGCTGGAAGAGGTGTTGGAAGAGGTAAGTGTGGAGATGGTGGCTACCGTCAGTCGCTTCGGATGCACGAGAAAAGAGTTACCCGCACGCCATTTTGATACGCGTGGGGAAATAGGGTGGATGGAACAAGGTCGTGTAGGATGCCAAGTACGTCTTCTTTGCTTTTTCTTGCTCTTGGCAACCGGTTTCTGCCATGGTGATTTTAATGAGTAGGATCGAACAGGATAAGCCATTAGAAAGAAGGAAAGAAAACAAAAAGAGAGAATATCATCCTTTCTTTTTTTAATCTTAATAAATTCAATGGAATGCTTCCCATAGATATGAAGCCTTTCTTTTCATATCTTTTATATCTCTTCCCCTATTTTTTAAACTTTTTTCTAAAGGAGTTTAATTATGCGCATCTTCTACATATTTCGTGATAGTATCAGGATCAAAACTGAGAGAGAAATGCAGGTAAAAAAATAATAATAATAATAATAGGTTTCACCCTATGGGCTAAAAAAAAATGAAAATAATAGTATGACTCTCTTTTCTTCTCCTGTGTGAACTCCGTTAATTTATTACACTTGTTGAGTGGCATCAATGACCTCTCCTTCTACATCCAAAAATCCATAGTCCGAGCACTGCTTCACCAAGTCTTCTGCAACAGGTACAGCCAATTTCTCCAACACTTTGTTCATTTCATCCAATTGACCTGTTTTAAGTGCCTTTTGAAAATCAACGGGCATTGCGGTATACACCTGATAGGCCTCTTTGTCCTCGGGTTCTGGTACACGAATGACTAACTGTGATCCATCACCCACAGGTTGAAGTTGAATGGTTTCTACTTGGGGATGATCAGATCCTTCTTCAGCAGCAATTTCAATACATCTTGATTGAATACGACCGTATGTCTTTTCTACATCGTCAAAGAACATTTTACGACCCTGTGTATTGGGTGCACTCATTCTACACATTTAAAAAGGGGATAAGTATTTGTTACAAAAAAAAAGAGTCTTTGCAACGAACCGAGAGAAAAATACGTCCAAGCCATCTTTACCAAGTTGACCGGCATACTGGATCATCAAGGATTGAATCACACAATTTTTAGCATAGGCTTCTTCTCCTTTTAACTGAGCTGTAAAAGCGTTACCCAAAATTGAATCGGAGGTCTTTTCATTAATGATGTCCATATGGTTTTTCAAGTACTTGTAACTATCCTCGAAGCCTCGCAACTTGGAAAAGGCCGTGGCTTCAGGTGACATGTCAATATCCTCCTCCTCATCGTCCTCTTCATCATCAGCATCTGTTGCTTCTTTCTGTCCTCCACTTACTTTGGGTAGTTGTGCATGAGGGTTCAAGGTCTCTACGACCTTTTCTGTCTTCTTTTTAGTCACAGGTTTAGGCTTATTTAAAATCTACAGTGAAAATTGGGATCAAAGGGGGGGGGGGTTAGCTTATGCCAACGCTACACACACAAACTTTTTTTTTTTACCGTCTTGTTAGCGGTCTCGGTAAACATGTTTTCACTCGTCATTTTCTTGGCGGCCTCTTGGTTGAGTTTCTGGAGCTCCGCCTCCGCACCCACCAAGGTCTTTTGGACAGCCTCCTGTGTTTGTTGAAAGCGACTCAGGAGGGTGGATTTAACTTGAGCGGGTGAGGATGAAGCTAAACCTGTAGCAATCTGAGCCTTCATGGCAGCAAAGACTTGAGTGACGTTCATGGGGTCTTGTCCGTTTGGGGAAGGCACCATCATACTTGGATCGGCTTCTACTTGTTGCTTATCCAGAGCTTGTACAACACGTCCAATCCCTTCCATGTCAGTTCCTGTGGAGAGCATGGAAGCCAATTGTTGTACTTTGCTCAAGACGTTTTGTTGTTGTGGGATGAAGGTGGATAAATATTCAATTTTGGCTTTACGTTCAGCGCGTTCACGATGGATGGATTCTTGCTTCCATTTAATCATGGAACGTTTATCGACATTAGGGTGGACTTCAATGTCCGAGTCGTCGGATAACTCGAGGTTATCCCATTTGCTATAGTCCAAAGGCATTCTTTATTATAAAAAAGAGATGAAGGAGGGAAATAAAGGGAGAAACACTTATTTATATCTCCTCTGTGACCTTCTTTTTTCAAGGCATGTATCCCATAAAAAACGCGTATTTTTTTTAGTAAAAAGTATACACAATTTTTATGCACTGCAAAGAGAACAGATGACTTTTTTTTATTATTATTATCAATACGCTTATTGTCTGATGAATTCTTTTTTTTTTTTAAAAAAAAAAAGATTTGGGTGAGAAGCAGAGGGTGTTTTCCTAATTTAAGAACGTTCACCACGGAGACGACGAGCCAATTGGATATCCTTGGGTTGAATGGTGACACGCTTAGCATGAATAGCGGCCAAGTTAGTATCTAGTTATAAAGAAGGGGGGGAGAGTGAGTACGAATAAAAAAGGAGACAAAAGTTTTTTTTTTTTTGGTATACCTTCAAAGAGAGAGACCAAGTAGGCTTCAGAGGCTTCTTGAAGGGCACCAATGGCAGAAGATTGGAAACGTAAATCGGTCTTGAAATCTTGAGCAATTTCACGAACGAGACGTTGGAAGGGAAGCTTACGGATTAAGAGTTCGGTAGACTTTTGGTAACGACGAATTTCACGAAGAGCAACGGTACCGGGTCTGTAACGATGAGGCTTCTTGACACCACCAGTGGAAGGGGCAGACTTACGAGCAGCCTTGGTGGCCAATTGCTTACGAGGTGCCTTACCACCAGTAGACTTACGAGCTGTTTGCTTAGTACGAGCCATCTTGAATTTTATACAGAAAGAATAAAAAGAAAAAAGAAAATTTTAAAAAAAATTTTAAGAATGGGCGTAATAATAAAAAAAAAAAAGGTGACGTCCCTTGAGAAGCGCGACAGTTTTATTACAATACACCTTTTTTTTTTTTCATGAAAAAAAAACGCGTAAAGAATCGCGTTGCTATTGGCGTTTTTGAATTTTTTTTTTGTCGTCATCATTTAAAAATTTTCTATATAATTAAACCAGTTTAAAATTTGCTTTCTTTTTTTTCTCTTCTTCTTTTTTCCCCATTTTATTTAAATAATTAATAGTAAGTAAAAAAATACAAAAAAAGTTTTGGGTCTCATGAAATGATCAATTGTACTCATTATTTATAGTGACTGGTCGTGGAAAAGGTGGTAAAGGACTCGGAAAGGGAGGAGCTAAGCGTCACAGAAAGATTCTCCGTGATAACATTCAAGGTATTACCAAGCCTGCTATTCGTCGTCTCGCTCGTCGTGGTGGTGTCAAGCGTATCTCTGGTCTCATTTACGAAGAAACCCGTGGTGTCCTCAAGGTCTTCCTTGAAAACGTCATTCGCGATGCCGTCACCTACACTGAACACGCCAAGAGAAAGACTGTCACCTCTTTAGATGTTGTCTATGCTCTTAAGAGACAAGGCCGTACCCTCTATGGTTTCGGTGGATAAATATCTCCCGTTCTTAATAAATACCTTTTTTTTTTTTATTTTCAAATTTCTTTATTTTATGTATCGTGATTTTAATTTACATGTAAAAAAAAACGTAATTTTTATCACTGTTATTCTTGATCAATGTAAGCTTGGATCTCTTCGGGTAAAGGTGGTTGAGCATGCATCATATGATCTTCTAATACGGCTTCATTGTAACGCTCAACGTGAACTCGGACATGCGAAATAGGAGGAAATGCATTTACTTTACTTAGTACGAGACGTTGTTTACTGTGTTGGAGGTAACCTCGAATGTAATTCTGGTACATATATGTATTAGATTCATCATTGATTTGTTCCTTCAGTTTATTTATGTACCTGGCTCACCAGTGATACGAGAATGCATTCCATGTCTTCCACCGTATACGACGTACCTGTTGGAGAAGCGAAATAAAATGCTTTTAGACAGTCCCGAAATTCAATGACAGGAATTGTCTGATTTAACTTTTGCTTTTGATGATACCTTTAAAAAGAGGGGTTATGATTTATAATAGTAATAAAAAAAAAAGGACCTACATGTTTTTAATTAAACAACGCCAAACAAGCACGATCCCCCTTTCTTTTAATAACAGGTAGGTCAGATGACTATAAAAGTAATCAAAGTAGGTTTCCAAGTGTTGCAAATACCCCTTCAAATGACCGGACCGTAAAGCCTTTAGGAGGTCAGCATAAGGTGCTGTCAATCCGTAGGTTTCTAGTAATTGCAATGAAGGAAAATGTCCCAAGATAATGCGTGTTGGTATCAAGTAATGAAGAATCACTCGCTTATTATGCCAATGTCCTATGTGACACTTTTGAAAAGCAAACAGCAAGCAATCCTGAGCCTATAATTGATTTTGTTAGTTGACACTAAAATATTTTATAATTGATCCAAAACCTTTTTCAATTGACCATTGTATAATGCGTATCTTCCCAGGTAGTATTTATACGTGACTTGTTGACTGATCGGAAAGAGGTCTAGGTCCAATCCACCCGTACGAATATTCGAAATAAAGGTTTGACACATGCGCATCGAATTTAAGCGAAAGTAAACCTTGAAGGCCAAATTAGTGACATGAAATATACCTTGTCGTTTAGAGCTGTCAATAGGTGAACGATCTGCCAACATGATATTAAACACTTTCGAGAGTAATCGAGCAGCTGTATTTGCTTTACGTGCCTTTCCTTTTAATCCCGTCTTATCCACCTACAATACAATTCCGCTCCATTAGTCACAGTCCCTCTTTATCAATGCAAATTCAATGATTACACTTAGCGCGAGTTCGACTAGGTTGGTCGAAAGCGTATTCATGACGGGTACTTGATAAAATGTATCGGATCCATTAAAGACAGGAATAAACGAACTAGTCTTGTTACTATCAAGAAGACGCCCTTTTTTTTTTTATCATTTTTACCTGTAAAAGGTGGCAAACTTTTCAAACAAGGCTTCTATATCGGTATCGTATAAATAACGTATCATATGAAGGTAATTCACCATGCATTCGGATAAGGCAAACGATGTGTCTTCTAATTGACTCGTCACTAACTTTTCCACTTGTGTCTCATTCAACTAATATAAATCAGTCTCTCCTTCTCTTTACTTTGTAGCGCCCATGTTACCTGGTTAAGAGCTTGCATTAGCCCTGACACCACACCGTGGGTCTCATCGATGCTAATCAATTGACTAAACTGTTCTCTATCTTGATGTTCATAAGATTCTCGTACTAATGTCACAAAGTCCTCAATGTGGTTCATTTTTTTTTTTTTTTTTTTGTGAATATATATAAAGAAGAGAAAGGAGCTTTGGCTCCCGCCCGGGAAGGGCTCTGCTGCTGCTGTTGCTGCAACAAGTGACTGTCCAATGAAAAGACGGTTTAAGGGGAGAAAATTGATTTGTGATAAAATACTAGAACAAAGTGTACTGTGATAAATTGAGACACTGTAGTGCTCTTCAGTCATCACGGATAAGCTGAAGGGAGGAAATATAAATAGGCCCTGCACCAATTCTACTTACTGAGAGGGATGTTGAAGTGTAGATGACGGAGAACACGTTCCCTCCCCCTTGTAAGTTGGATATGTGTGAGTTATGAAGTGCTTTATTGAACTCTACACTTTTTTTTATACAGAGCATAATCTTAACAGTGCGTACACTCTCTTTTTTTAAAACTCATATTAATAAACCATGTCCTAAAGTAGAAGGATTGAAATATATCGGCCGATTTTTTTTTTTTTTTTTTTTTTTTTGGTTACTCTCGGCCAATGGTTTCTATAGACCTTCACTTTCTACCATGACCTACAAGGGTATATCCTACCCATTGAAACTGTTGCTGCTGTTGTTGGTATCCTAGGGACGCAAAAAGCGGGTTCAATGTCAAAAAAAAAAAGAGAAAATGAAACACCGCACACATCGCACACACACACGCACACACACACACACACACACATAAATTGATGACATCGTAATCTGGCGGTGAACCAGGCCCTCCCCACAAATTTTTTTTTTAGTTGCAAACCCGTCTCTTTTTTTGTTTTTTGTTTTTTCTTTTTTTTAACTCATTAAATTAATTTAACCATGTCTGACGCTGCTGAAGTTACAAAGTTATCCACCGGTATATTATCTACACATGCACCACTCCCCATGGCGTGTTTTATATATATAGTGGAAGCAGAATGAAACTAAACTTTTTTTTTTTTTTTTTTTTTTTACCAATTAATTATTTAGCTGGTTTCGATGCTCGGTAACGTGTTTTTACTTATTAAAAAAGTCAATGAGTCGACTAACCCCTCTTTGTAGTTTCCCCAACACCAACCAGACTAAGCAGTATGAGAACCCCGAGAATAGAAGCCAAAAAAAAAAAAAAGAAAAAAACTAACAGCCTTTTTTTTTTTTTTATAGCTGCTGGCAGAACTATGTTGATTACTACAAGTGTATTAACGCTCGTGGTGAAGATTTCGCTCCTTGCAAGCAATTTTTCAGAGCTTATCACGCTTTGTGTCCTAACGAATGGGTAAGCAACTTTTATAAGAAAGAGGTGTGCCATGTGAACTAATGGGAAAAAACTATTGTAGATTGAAAAGTGGGATACTCTCAGAGAAGAAGGTCGTAACCCTTCCAACTTTGAAGTTTAGAGCGAGATACGATATATATAAAAAAATCAGAAATAATCTATATTAAAACCTTCCACCCCCTCCCTTATATAAATTTGTTCTTAAATTGTACACTTTTTTTTTTTTTTTGGTTTTTAATAATAATATATTTATTTACATGGTTTTTTTTTTACTTGTAAAAAAAAATTGTTAAATTAGAACGAAATGCGGCGTCTTTGCCACCAAATGGTATTGCCACGAATGACAGTTGATTTTGGCATAAATTTAGTCGTGTTGATCAAATGCGTCAGTTGATCGGATATGTCTAGGATGTCTATAGCATCGTCCTCTCCTCCTCCTCCTCCTTCTTCCTGTTGAGGAGGGTCATGTTTACTTGCACTAACGTCAATGAGAGCAGCAATGTAAGGGCTGTGAATGACCTGTCGACTCACCGCACCCAAGCACAATGTCTGCAACCCGAACTCCTCTTTTGTAGTCTCTCCGTGACTATGACTACGGAGGGTCTCCATTTCATTATTTACACGTTGCACCACCGCTGCAAAGAATTCCGTCCCCAAGCAACGCGAGTCACTGATACTCATCATGCGCAGTTGACGACACTGCTGTATGATGGCCGTCAGGGTATCTTGGCTGATCTTTTCTCTATCATTATTAAATATACAAATTTGTCGTAACCGCACACATTTGGCTGCAATGTATCGTATCGACTTGTCCGTCAATTGACAGGCATTCCCAATACTCAGAAACTCCAATGTCCCACCACAACCATTCGCCAACGTCGCTAAACTACTGTCACTGATAGGTGTTGTCCCCATGATCTCTACCGATTTCAGTTGTGGGTTCGTCATGGCTAACTTGCACAGGGTCGAACTCTGGATTGTCGTGCAATTTGTCAGTGTGATGGATTCCAGACACCGCCAGGTCATGTATTTGGCCATCTCGTACACCGAATCGTCGGTTTTAGGTGAATACGAATGGAGTCGGATCGATTTTAGTTTTGGGCAGTTGTGGGCAAAATGTGCTAAAGGCAGGCTTTGCGTATGACGTGGTGCTGCTGCTGCTGCTGCTGCTGCTGCTGCTGCTGATGGAGAAGGGGCACCGTGAGGGGGAGGTCTCATCTGCTGTTGTAGTTGCTGTTGTTGTTGTTGTTGCTGTGGTGGTTGTGGTAGGAAAGGCTGCTTCTGTAGCTGATGTACCTGCTGCAAATGAAGAGGAGGAGGAGGATGAGCAGCCGAGACGGGTCTTTGTTGCTGTTGTTGCCTTGGTAAAAGAGGCGGGGGTAAGCGTCTATTGATGTTGGCGGGTGGCGCTACAGAGCGGGTATGATGAAAGGTGATGGAAATGGAGAGTAAATTTGGACAGAGCAAGGTGATGAGGAAAATATGACTTGCATTGAGATAAAAGTCTTTATCTGAATGAATGAGTTCCAGATGAGAGATATAATGACCGTAGGACTTGTTCTTGGAGAGGATATGAAAGATCCTTTCAAACTCTTTCTCTCGCACGAATTTAAACTTGGACCAAAGCTTTTTGGAAGAGGCAATGTGCCAGTCTTTGGATACGAGTGTTGTTTTTAAAAGGTCTGGACGTTCAAGATAGGAGAATATGCGATCCAGTGGTAATGTCACAATGGGTGTGTTGTTAGATGCTATTTTGGCATCACTTGTCATATATGTTTATTCCACACACTTTTCTTTCTTTTCTTCTAAAAAAAATTATTCTTGTTTTTTCTTTTACTATCTGTCGCTCGCTCGCTTTTCCCGTCCCCCCTCTTTTATTTTTTTTCTCGGCTTGAGGTCTTTTTATGTCCAATGTTTGTTCTTCTCTAAATAAAGAAAAACGCGTTTTGTTGTTTAACGAAGGAAAAGAAGAAAAAGGAAAAAAGAAGAAACAAAAAAAAAAAAAAAAAATTTAATTAGACGCAAAAAAAAAAAAAAAAAAAATCACAAATGATATCATAGAATTATCCCAATTTAGTAATCACGCATTTTTTTTTTTTTTTTTTTTTTCTTTACAAATCACCCCCTTCTCTTGACAACCTTTTATAAATCACAACAAAAAAGTTCTCTATCTCTTATTTCCCCCCCCCCCAGCCTTCTAAAATAGATATTGTCCTTAAATAAAGAAAGGGAGGGTGGGGGGGAGGGAAACTGATGACGATTTTTTTCTTTTCTAAGCTGCGATCTATGTTACCCTGCTGACTTCCCCACGCACCACACAAAAGTGACACCTGTTACCTCTCCAAACTCAGCCCTTTTTTTCATGCTATTTCCCAAATGACAAAAAGTCCATCATGGCTATTCTATCCCAATACCGACACACACACAGCTCAATACGCTCGTCCCATTCATTTCGTCGTTCGAGGTATCCATGTTGACCAATTAGAGTTATGGTCCAATCTCTCCATTTCAGGGACATGGCATGCACGTTCCTTTCTTCATAAACGAAACGATGAATACGTGCTCACGGTGCAAGACACTTTACCACCAGGTGAATATCAATACACCTTTCGTTTTAAACACTCAGTGGAGGCATCTTGGTCTTGGTACGGTCACTATGAACAAAATCGTCATGTACACGTCTCTCGTCCAAAGAGACCATTGATCATACTACCTGACAAGGCACTCGGTCTTATCAATGAACAGCGAGGTAAAGTGGATCTATGGCATTTTCGAACCCAGCATAATTCCACATGTCATCTACGTCCATTCAATCGTCAGTCCTTCGTTGCCTGTATCAAGAAAGGGTAACTTTGATCTATATCTATATACATATATATTAAAAGGAAGAGAGAGAGAACTGGAAGGAGGAGGAGGAGGGGGGAGAGCTTTTTTTTAATAACCTACATTATTTTAAAAAAAAAAGGTCGTGTTGGTTGACACCGGTCACAAGTTTAGAAAAGGATCAACAATGGCAAATGGTTTTATGTGGAGAAGCGGAACAAATATATTTATGGATGATTGCTGACAACGGTGGATGGATGTCACCGGGTACGGATGACACGATCCTATTAAATCATCATCACGAGGGTGACGTGATCTTGGCTGTTACAGAGGAGGAGGATGTCCGTTTATTGGTTCAGACAGCGGTGCAATACATACTGGGACATAAGGGGAAGAGCACAAAAGAGAATATTATGTTGAACAAGCTGGGGTATTGTACTTGGGATGCCTTTGGGAAGACAGTGAGTGCAGATAAGCTTAACAGGGTATTAACGAGTTTAAAGCGAAAGGAGATCCCTGTGGGTTATTTGATTTTAGATGATGGGTGGCAAACGGTGAATGAAAAGGATGAGATGGTTTCCATGGAAGCCAGCCCTACTACCTTTCCCAACGGGTTAAAAATGACATTGAAAAAGATCAAATCCGATTATCCGTGGATAGAATCGATTGGCGTATGGCATGTAAATAAATTAGAAAGAGCTGACTCATACACATCGAGGGGAGCTGACAAGAAGAAAAAAAAAACTTTATTCTTTTAGGCTTTATGGGGTTATTGGCATGGCGTAGAAAAAAAACTGGCACAAAAGTACAGCCATGATTCCTCCAGCGACATTAGTCTTGTAAAGGATCCACAGGGATTTTATCATGACTTTTATCATTTCTTACATGCATCGGGTGTAGATTTTGTCAAGGTGGATAATCAAGGTGCCCAAGTTACGTCAGAGGAAAGGTGGGACCTTTACCGTCAAGCGATGTTAGATGCTGCCGACCCATTTTTCTCAGGTCATGTCGTGCACAGTATGGCACTCACACCGCATATCTTATTTCATCCCATGCTCCCCAGTGGCAGTTTGATTCGTAACAGTGATGATTTCTTCCCTCATGAAAAGGAGAGTCATCCATGGCATATCTACGCCAATGCCATCAATGCCTTATGGACAGCTCATTTGGTGGGTGATTGGGATATGTTTCAATCCCTTCATCCTTTTGCAGCATACCACGCCACAAGGTATGTGGGGGGATGCTTATTCATCTAAACGAGACTCATTTTTTTTTTGTATGTAAAAAAATTAGCCGGGCCATCTCGGGTGGGCCTATTTATATTACGGATGAAGAGGACAAACATGACGCCACCCTTCTATACAGACTTGTGGGACAAACGAGACATGAGGGGTATACCATCTTGCGTTGTAAGCAACCTCCCTATCCTACACTTGACACTGTGTTTGGAGACCCCATGAGCCGTCATCAGGGTGCACTTCTTCAGCTATGGAACTCAAACAACGATTACCGTCTGCATGGATTCTGGAACACGGGTCCATGTGAGCAAGTGGGGATAGTGACCACCGATGGATGGATCATAGGCTATGTTGTGCATGGTGGTATGGATGAAGGTCATGTCTACACATTGAAGAAGGGACACATCATGAGTGTGCGCGTGGAAGGATTTACTTCTTGTTTAATATCCCTGAGTCCCGTGATGGAAAGGAAAAGGTTTTCGATCGCTTGTTTGGGTTTGATTGACAAGTTCAATGGGACAAGGGCGATTGATAAAATAGACGAGGATGATCAAGTGTGGTTAACGCATCGAGGCTTATGTGGGTTTTGGATGGATAAGAGACCAGAAGGGGTGAAAGTGGATGGACACACGGTGGATTTTGACTGGAATGAAGTGAATGGGCTATTGAAAGTGAATATGATGCTCGTACCTTTACATATCACAGACCATGATTTATTTTGTATCTCGATTGTTTAAATAGGTTTTATTAAAAAGTAGAAGTAGTAGTAGTAGTAATGGGATGATAATTATATATAGGAAAGGGAGACGGGGGAATAATTATAATAATAAATAGGTAGTTGCAATAGATATAAGCCCTCTTTTTAGGCTGCATGATGAAGATCATATTCTTCATCATCGACAGCACCCGAATCCATGGGTTTTAAAAAGGTACGCTTTACCCACTTAAATGCTTCACCGTAAAGGACCATGAACAAAATAAGCCCCCAATCAAGACCCCATTCCCACGTGATGGCCAGCATACGAAATCCTTCAATTGCGACTTGAGGTACATAGATAAAGATACACAGTGTCACAATATCAAAGATAAATGTACCCACAAAGGTGCTATTATGAAGTGTCTCACGGATACCTTCCAAATTCCATTCAGTGTTACGATAACTACGACAATGCACCATCACCACCAAGGAAGAAAAAGTAAATGAGACAAGGAGTGATGTGCGACCTCGATAGAAGGAATCACAGGCACCGACCACATAATGAGAATCACAGTTGATACCACCCACGCCATCACCCAATGTATAAAGAGGCACAAAGAAGGCGACCAAGCAAACAATGGCCATACCCACTGAATAGGCCACGGTGTCCATAATAATTTCTCGGTTAAAGATACTTTCGGTAGGGGGACGAGGGGGTTCCTTCATGACTGTTTTGGAGGCAGGTTGTGTACTGAGAGCCCCGGCGGGTGGTGTAATAGCGACATAGATAAAGATCATTTGTAAAGTAGACATGGGAGCTGCACTACGACCGGAAGGATCACGGACGGCTAAACAAACAAGAACCACGAGCGCTAAACTGAACAACAAGATCCAATAATATAACAAGAAACGTTGCATATTTTGGTAGATACGACGACCTTCTGCAATGGCACGAATAATGGTGGCGAAATTATCATCGGTCAAGATAATATCAGAGGCTTGCTTGGCTACATCACTACCGTTTTTACCCATGGCAATACCGACGTCGGCAATACGAAGTGAGGGGGAGTCGTTCACACCGTCACCTGTCATGGCAGCAATATTGTTACGACGGGCAGAAGCTTGAATCATTTTCACTTTGGTTTCGGGAGAACAACGAGCCACGACCAGTGGTAAATCTTCCAAGGCGTCAATGGCTTCATCCGTCATAGCGTCAAAAGCGGTACCGGTCATCACAAGACGTTGAAGGTCATGGGCAGATAAATTCTTGTGCAAAATATTGATTTCTTTGGCAATAGCTGTAGCGGTGATTTCATGATCACCTGTGAGCATGTGGACAGAGATACCTGCACGATGCGCTTCACTGACAGCCTGTCTGGATTCCTTTCGAGGAGGATCATAGATACCGGTCAAACCCAAAAAGATTAAATCACGTTCGACATCATCACGGGAGCCTTGCATTAATTCTTCGGCTGTCACATCTGCGGGTAAATCGAGTTTGCGGTAAGACATACCCATGACGCGTAATCCTTTGGAAGCCAACTGGTTGACATTTTGAAGGACGTCCTGACGTTCCTTTTCCGTTGGCAAATTGTTACAGAGTTCAATGACGCGTTCAGCCGCACCTTTTGTGAAAACATAGACTAAACCCGTGTTCTTTTCTAAACAAATGGTAGACATTCTCTTGATGGTCGAATCAAATTGATATTCAGCTAATAGTTCCCATCCGTTGGCAAGTAATTGGGGTTTACCCATATCGAATTTATGAGCGAAGACTTGAAGAGCTACTTCGGTAGGAGCACCACTGGCAATCCAATCATCCGATTCAGTTTCGGCCAAAGGGTCCTTCTTCTTTTCGTCCATCTCTTCTTCCTCGCGTGGGTAAATACTTGACATATTACAAAGGGCGGCGCATTGAACAAGATGCCCGATTTCATGGGAAAGGTTGGATTTATCGACTAATTGAGCATGTACGTCATCCGAGATTTTATCACATAATCTGTCACGGGTTGAATAAACATCTCCCTTTGGAGCCAAACCGTTGGGTTCGACATAAAAGTAACCTTCTAGAGGGGTCCAGAAACGAACCACCACCATTTTGGCCATGGTCAAAGTACCGGTCTTGTCCGAAAAGATGTTGGTGACGGAACCAAGCGTCTCGAGACATTTGAGTTTACGCACAATGGCCTTTTGTCGCGTCATTTCTTTACCACCCAGAACCAATGTGACGGTCATGACGGTTGTCAAACCGGCAGGCAGGACAGACAAAGCTGCCGTCATAGCATACATGCCAGTGTCATAATCCGGTTTAAATTTAACGGCAGCTAAAACAATAATCACACAAATGACAGAAGCTACCAGTAAAAGAACATACATCTTATCAAGACTCTTCTGGAGACGGGTACGGTCGCTGTCATTGGCATCGTTGAGTTTAGAAGCCACTTTACCGATTTCTGTATGCATGCCTGTGGAAGTTACAATCGCTTGTCCTCGGCCTTTGGAAATAATGGTGGAAGAATAAAGCATATTGATACGATCGCCCAATGGTTCGTCTTACAAAATAAATAAAAAAAGTTAGTTGTCACATACTTAACAAATATATGTTTCTATTTTACCTGGCTTTTCCAGTACCACCAATTGCTTAGCAACAGGAACCGATTCACCAGTTAATAAAGCTTCATCGGCTTCTAGATTGGAAACATAGATCAGTCTAGCATCGGCACCAGCGGAATCACCTTCCTTGACGAGCAAAATATCACCAGGAACGATTTCACGACTAGGAATGGTTTGCTCTACGCCATCACGGATGACTTGAGCGGTTGGTGAGGAGAGACTACGTAAGGCAGCCAAAGTTTGTTCGGCAGCGTATTCTTGGGAAAAACCCAAGTAGAGATTTAAAAGGGCAATGAAAAGCAACAAAGATCCAGTGATATAATCCGCTAGACAATAGGAAGCGACAGCCAAGGCGATGAAAATCCAGTTCATAACATCCAGTAATTGACCAATCATGACTTTGACCCATGCGGGTCCACCGTCTGCTGATAATTCGTTGAATCCATAATGGCTGTGTCGTGCGGGAACGTCTGTTGTTGAAAGACCATTTTCTAAGTGTGTGTCAAAGTGTTTTGCCACTTGTTCTATTGTTTGCGTATGATACGCTTCTATCGAAGTCTTTTCTGACATCTTTTTTTAATGAAAAAACAAAAAAAAAATTTCTGTCTGCAAAAAAATAAAAATATATATGAAAAAAGATTGGGAAAGAAGTTAAAAAAGTAAAGTTTTTAAAACTGAATTTATAACAATGAAAAAAAAAAAAATTGATTGGCTTGTGTAGCTTAGAAATAAAGCCAATAGCTGCCAAAATAAAGTGGGGGGAGGGGGGGGGTTAATTTTTTTTACATAAAAATATTACGTTAAAGGAAAGTGATGTACATCTGCGATTCAAAAAAAAAATTCATTTTAGTCTAGTTCTTCGGGAAATGGAATCATTAGAAAAAAAAAGTTTGTTAACATTTGTACGCGGAAGGTTTAAAAACGTGTGTGATTTCATTATCGTATCTCATTGAAATTAGAAAAAAAAAAACCTTTCCCGGCCCATTGCATCATATTTCAATATTCTGCAAAAGCAAAAAGGGGACAAATACCGAGTTCTGGAACTAATTTCATGACTCACCTAGAGATAAAAGAAAAATTCTATAGCGGAACCTTAACAACCAATCTTTCCTAATAAGCACAATACATGTAAACCTTATTACAAATGAATTGACTCTTTTCTTCTTCTTCTTCTTCTTTAGATAAACATTACCATATGCGCAAATACCGATTGTTTTTCTCTTTTTGAAAAAGAAAAGTGCAGCTTTCGGGGACGGTTCTGATTAGAAATCAAAAGAAGAACTGAAGGGGTACCATGCTGTTTATGGTAGGCAGACGGGCTTTTTAATTCAAAAAAAAAAAAAAAAATGTACGCAAGAACCTTCCGGTAGTGCGACCTCAAAAAGAAAGATAAAAAAGGTACACATTAACCTAAATGTTTACGTTATTTTGACGCATAATTGGCCCATGCGGCACAACATTAGAAGACTGAAATCAATGCAATTTTACGTATTCAATTTAATTTTTACATATCTTTTCAGCCATGGTTTGCGTACATACCATAAACATTGATCCCGAAAGAGAGAGAGAGAGAGAGAGAAAACGCACAAGTTTTTTTTTTTTTTTTGGAGGAAGTTCAAAAATGGCATCATACAAAACAATTCCGGGGAAAATTCAAAAAAAAGCTATTTTGAGAAACTATGACTCAACAAAGTCTTAAAGGTATTGGTGGTTTATTATACACACTCCTCTCTTGATAAAAACACGTGTCGGTAGAATATAGGATCCAATTTTAATTCACCTAGACTTTTTGATAAAAAGGGCAAAAATAGCACACATGCTCAGTTCCCCCCGTAACACGTTCGGGACAGTTGTTCCATTCATTTTCGAAAAGAAAAAAAAAATTAACTACTTTATTTTTTATTCTGCTTCATGTAGGCACCTCACATTACAATGTGCTTAGGATTTAGATCCATTGATAATTTAGAGCTCATTTCTCTCTCTCAATTATAAAAAGCGATTTGACCCCCCCCCCCTCCCCCCATTTCATTGATGAGCAATTTTGGCTGTGTTAAAAAAATGTCAAAAGTTTTTTTTTTTATGCCAGAAGACCCGTGGGAAAGTTCTGTTGAGACCAAATTGTAATTGAAGGAAGCAGAATTACAGACATAACAACGTTGTACTACTTAGAATCAAATAGAGCATAAATAGAATACTTTTTGCTACTACTTTATAATACACATTGACACTAAGCCAGAGAGAGAGAGAAAGTTTTGTTTTTGTCAAAAGACATGGAATCGAGTTTGAGAACATCAGTGTGTAACTCAATTGCCATTTTAGGACGGCGTTCTAATTACCCGCTTTTTCTACAGCAGCAAACATCTCTCCTTTGTTGTCTAATAAAGAAAAAAGTTCTGTTTACTGTTTTTTTAATTTATACCATAAATGGGCTCACTGTACAAAAAAAAAATAGAGTTTTCTTCCCGGGCAACGATTCCAAAAAAAATAATGCATCGTTTACAAATCAATATTTGATGGATGTGCGTCAGTACCGCACCTTATGTTTTCTAAATCATTACTAAAACAAGAATTACATGTCTATAAAACTATTACTTTAATCGAAGGTATTGATATACATTACTATACTAACCTTTGATGTTTTAAACTCGTTAATATCAACAAGAAGTAACTCTCCAAGCTTCTCTCTTCTTTTCAATTGTCGATAAAGCTTGTCCGTTACACCGGAGCGCAAACCCTTAAACTTTACCTGGCTTTTGTTCTTAAGTCCATCGCCAAAGATGATTAAAGGCATTTTATTACGATCCCCTTCTTCGAAATTCTCTTTATGTTCTCTTCATGCAAGTTTCATTATTAAAATACAATAATATCAGGTGTTTGTAAGTACGTTTACCTTTTGTTAATTTTCGGTTTAGATGAGGGGATATTGGTCTCAATTTGATCAATACCCAAGCTTTTCTTGAGTTCTTGTTCCTGTTTATGTCTTTGCGTAAGACCGCCCATATTGTAGTATTCTTTTGAAGAAAGACGTCTCATATCATTGTCTCCATGGTAGGATACAAACACATCCTTCCTTCCGGGATCAACTGTACATGGTCTAAAATAAGTATTTACCTCTTCAGTGTTAAAGTCATCGAGTTCTAGGGCAATGCTTTTATTTAACGAAGATGGCTCAGTACGACGACAGAATAGTAAGCGACAAGTATAACCATCGGTGTACATTCCTTTCAAAAACATCTTGCCATTAGTTGCAGGCAGCTCCTTCAGATCTTTAATGCTAATAATAATCGACAAAATGTTTATTATTAATATTATATGGAGAAGGTTATCAATGCTCTTTCTTTCGTATGTACCTTCTAATTTTTGACTTGGCAAAGTTAAAGCAATCATAAAAATACCTTTGTGTGAAGCTAAATAAAGTCTCGTCTATTTCTTTCTTTAACTTTGAGCCAGGGAATATACCAGTAACGTTTTGACTATCGATTTTGATAAAGCGCCACTGCAAACCTGGATTGGGAAACAGGCTAAATATTCTAGGCAGTACAAAATGCTTTGCATTATCATCTTTCTTCTTTTTTTCACCAGATTGAACCGTATCTTGAGGTTTTCCTGGCTATGAGTCACGCTTCTGTAAAGTAGAGTTTTCCGCAATGATTGATTTATATTTGGATAGAATGTGTCTTAATGCCGGTAAAATACCAAAAGGAGCAGTATTCTGAGTTGCCTTTGTAATTGTGAACGATGACAAGCGGTTCTTAAGCTCCACAATTAAAGGGTTTATAAATGCCTGTAAACCATTTTTTTGTCTCTTGGATTAATGGTGTGATGATATCATCATTTAGAACGGCAACAGGATCAGATGATAGTACTTGATCTAAAACATGTTCGTATACAAGTTTTCTTATGACAGATTTTTTAATGTCCTAAGTTAAGTTTGTTAATAACTTGTTATTGCTTCCTGCTAGTAATTTACAGAAAAATCTTTACAAATCATAAAAATGAAGTATATACACACATATATATTTTACGTTAATCTGAACCATTTTTTCACTGCTGTCTGAAATATATTTTTGTTCATCAGAAAACATTTTTAAGTTTATTTGAAATTGAGTTCTCCTTGTCTGAATTTAAAGTGCGTAAATATTGTAATAGTATTCGGGCATGTCGGTTATATCACGAATCTTCGCTTTTAACACTGTGTAGATCAACTCCAGTCTATCATACTCGAGCATGTGAATCTCTCTGATAATTTTAGAAAAACACTTTCTGTTCAGCTCATATTGGGTGAGTCGAGGTGCTGTTCAGCTCATATTGGGTGAGTCGAGGTGCTGTTCAGCTCATATTGGGTGAGTCGAGGTACTGTTCAGCTCATATTGGGTGAGTCGAGGTACTGTTCAGCTCATATTGGGTGAGTCGAGGTGCTGTTCAGCTCATATTGGGTGAGTCGAGGTGCTGTTCAGCTCATATTGGGTGAGTCGAGGTGATGTTCAGCTCATATTGGGTGAGTCGAGGTGCTGTTCAGCTCATATTGGGTGAGTCGAGGTGCTGTTCAGCTCATATTGGGTGAGTCGAGGTGCTGTTCAGCTCATATTGGGTGAGTCGAGGTACTGTTCAGCTCATATTGGGTGAGTCGAGGTGCTGTTCAGCTCATATTGGGTGAGTCGAGGTGCTGTTCAGCTCATATTGGGTGAGTCAAGGTGATGTTCAGCTCATATTGGGTGAGTCGAGGTATCGTTCAGCTCATATTGGGTGAGTCGAGGTACTGTTCAGCTCATATTGGGTGAGTCGAGGTGATGTTCAGCTCATATTGGGTGAGTCGAGGTACTGTTCAGCTCATATTGGGTGAGTCGAGGTGCTGTTCAGCTCATATTGGGTGAGTCGAGGTGATTGGGTGAGTCGAGGTGCTGTTCAGCTCATATTGGGTGAGTCGAGGTGCTGTTCAGCTCATATTGGGTGAGTCGAGGTGATGTTCAGCTCATATTGGGTGAGTCGAGGTACTGTTCAGCTCATATTGGGTGAGTCGAGGTACTGTTCAGCTCATATTGGGTGAGTCGAGGTGCTGTTCAGCTCATATTGGGTGAGTCGAGGTATCGTTCAGCTCATATTGGGTGAGTCGGTGTGCCCGTCAGCTTAAATTTCTGGGTGAGTCGAGGTATCGTTCAGCTTAAATTGCTGTTTTCTAGTTGGGTCCTTTATGGCGATACCTAGTACTTTTCCCTCTAACTCCTTCACAGCAAGTTCTATTTGACAATATCAGCATAGTTTATGCTAAATCCTTTATAATCTGACAAAAAAAAAGCAATAGCTTGCATTTACTCAACAAAAACAAAAATGCACTCAAATAAATTTCTCTTTAACTTATGAATATTCCTCCTTAATCAATCCCACTCCAGTGACAACCAACGACAAATTCCTGTTTACTCAAAATTCTAATTAGTTTCGTAGGAGAGTTGTTTTTTGATTGGCTTGTCAAAAGTTTTTTGAGCTGGAATGCTACCTCCTAAAGTTTAAATTTTAGACCCAAATCATTGTAAGCTTCGTGACATAAAGGCCCTTATTTCAAAAATCACAAAGGCCAGTGAAGCGTTACCTACTGTTCACCTCAAAAATATAATTCAGCCTTTTTATTTCTTTTTAAAAAAGTGGTCACATAAACAACATTTACAAAAAGGGACCAATTGGATTTCAAAAAAGAGACCAATTGGGTTTCAAACAAATGATCAAATGGAGCTCAAAAAAGAGACCAAATTTTCTCAAAAATCTGACCAAAGTGTATTTTTATTTATTTTTTTTTGTAAAAAGAACCAAAAGCAAAAAAAAAAACAAATGGGTTCATCAGCAGGTTCGTCTCAAGACAGATCCAGATCTCCCGTCCGATCGAGTAGATACTCTCGCTCTCCTCCTAGACGTAGACGCCATTCACGGTCACCACCTCGACGTAGATACTCTCGCTCCCCACCTCGACGTAGAGATTCACGCTCACCGGCTAGACGCAGACGAGATTCACGCTCACCCGTTCGACGCAGACGCGATTCGCGTTCACCGCCTTCGGGAAGCTCACGTTCACGTTCGCCCAGAAGACGTCCTTCTCCTCCTAGAAGACGAGATTCCCCACCATCTGGGTATAACCCGGCATCCGAAAGACGTCCCTCACCTCGACGTGATACGAACCGGCCCAAGAAAGAGCAAGGAGGCAGCGGCAATAACAACAAAAAATACGAATGGGGTAGACCTGAAGATAATGTCAAGGAAGAGGAAGAACCCATTGAGAAAATAGAACCTAATTTTGGACTCTCTGGAAAACTAGCGGCTGAAACAAATACTGTGAAAGGTGTAGAGTTGAAATATAATGAACCTGCGGAAGCTGCGGTTCCCAAGACCAAGTGGAGACTTTATGTTTTTAAAGGGAATGAGCAAATTGGTAAGGCTTATTTAAGGTGAAAAAAAGGGGATAAGAAAACTTACTCGTGCTGTGTAGATTTATTACATATTCATAGACAAAGTGCATACTTAATTGGACGCGATAGAGTGGTAAAAGATGAAAAAAGGAGGGGGGAATAGGGATTCTCTTTTGTATGAGATGTTAACATGTTAGGATGATAGGTTGTTGATATTCCAGTTGATCATCCCTCTTGTTCAAAGCAGCATGCAGTGATACAATATAGAACCGTGACTGAAGAAGGCGAAAATGGGAAACCCAAAAAGGTGGTCAAGTAAGTTTAATAAGAAGGTTATAGCCTATTTCTCTTATTTTTATTCATCCCCCCCAACTATAGACCTTTTATTATTGATCTTGAAGCTACCAATGGTACTTTTATCAATGGGGATCAAATACCTAGCACCCGTTTTGTAGAGCTAAAAGCAAAGGATGTGCTTAAATTCGGTAGTAGTACCAGAGAATATGTTCTTTTGCATTCTGAATAATAAAGATTGCATTCAAAGCATTCGTTTGGGTTCTCCTGTCATCATATCATTCAATATATCCGGTAAGAAAAAAAGTTGCCATGATACTAGTCCATGCACAAAAAAGCGGGCTGATATACATTCGAAATGGGACATGTTATAAAACAAGTAACTGTGTAGCTCAACTTTAACAGTGGTCGTAAAAACATGCAGAGCCGTACATATTTCTGGTTGTATTGGGTTGAAGATAGACACAATATACTAATGTAAATAGGTTGTGAATTATATAATCATCGTAGATAGGTTTTATTTAATAGTTATCTTGTAGATCAAGCGTATGAGCTTCATGCAACAAACTTTTAAAGCTCGTAAATGTCTATAAAAGGCAATTTTACAAGTTATCGCTGCAAATTTACATATAACGACACACCATATCAAAAAAGCAGGGATTAATACGGGTACATGTTCTTATGATGAAGAGTCGCTGGTAGTGGGAAAACGCAGTAATTCTTTATTCCCCGAGCAATTACAAAAATAGACTCGATTTAAAGTATTTTTATTGTCTAATCCAAAAGTTAACATTACCCAATTAACTAGGAACAAAGGAAGAAACCCCCCCCCCTTACTTATCATATTCCTTAATAGCCTTTCTTTCATCTCGTAAATGTTTTGGTATAAGTTTGAATAAGAAAGTATAGAGTTAATCCTTCCAACAGTTTTATGTACTTAAGCGATAAATAAGATTAATAAATCAGTCAAAACTACAGAGTTGCACGTATCATTGAATCATAAAGTACAGACATCTTTATTCATTAATTGTCTTTTCTTTTTTTTTGAAAATTAAAAACTTGTCAAAGTCCGGATGTTTTAGGTACCTTTTGAACATTACTCTAAGTTTTCTCTGAACGAAATATAAAAAGACTTCTTGTCTGTTTCTTGATCTTGTATACACATATTTATAAAAGTCTACGTAAATAAGACAACACTGAGCTGTTCACAGCACTGTAAATTTTTTTTTTTAAAAAAAATGAAATGAACGGGATCAAAGATTTTCAAGGAGTGAAAATAATAGGTAAATAGTTGACAATCAAAATGATCTCCTTTCTACAGGACAATGAATACCCTTTTTCATATATAAAAAGATATACCCTCCATTTTTTTTTAAAATACACTATCCATCTTTTCTAAGAAAAAACAAATAATAAAAAAAAAAGGTTAATCATCATGTCCGATACTGAACGCGCTACCATGGTTCCTGAAATCAACCCAAGAATTACTGCCTACGTTGAAAGCGGTTGCTATGTCTGTCAAAAGTACTTTGCCAATGCCAGTTCTCTCAGAACTCATATGCGCGTTTTTCACTTCACTGAACTACCCCCAAGACCATCAGGAAGGAGCCGACCTCATAGCGTAAAATATGTTTGGAAGTCAAAGAAACAGCCTCATCGTCGTACTCTTATGGGATGTCCATCATGTTGGTTCCATTGTCCTCTCAGTTTTACTCGCATAGCCAGACATATCAAAGAGTGTCATATGGATCCTGATCATGAAGGTTATGAAGACCCTATCGATGAAAACGAATCCAATTTTGATGACGAAAACTTCATGGACTCCAGTGCTGCCACAGCCAATATTTATGCTGCCATGGAAAGTCTTACCGGAAAATTTAACTCCCTCTTTAGATAAAACCTTATTCACCGCCCATTCAATAATTTAAATCATTCATAAATAATCATTGCGCAATAAAAACAACAAGGAAGAAACACTTTTTATTTCAAGTAAAGGCCCAAACATTTTTTTTTTTTTTGTATTCTGTATCACAAGATGAAGAGGTTGTCTGAAGGAAAAAATTGTGTTTCTGAATATTGATATACGCTGATGGCCTTATCTTTTAATTGTAGCACCTGGAGAGCTAGTCAAAGTGTAAGATTTCGAGTTTAGTCGTTGTGGCATAAATAAAATGTTAAACAGTGTTAGCATTTGGGGGAAAAAAAGTTCATGATCGCTAATTGATCCTAGAACAGTTACAACGATAAGTTAAAAAAAAGTGATTGCAAACATCAACTGTTAAAGGAGGGAAACAACTATTTTAGATCTCATTCTCGCCCACCATATGACTCTGAAATAAAGGGCATTACATATTTATACAAAAAAATAGCTTGGTGAATTGACACACGCAATTAAAAAAAAAAAAAAAAAAAAAAAAAGCATAACTTCTATATGTGGTTGTATCAACTTTATTATAAAAACAAGATCGTTGTACCATTACAGAAATGCAACGACTTATTTAATCAGTGAAAGTTGGGTTTTCAATGCTCAGTGGGTAACAACAGTTTGCTGACACCAAAGTATTAGTAGAACACTTAGAAGAGCGTCTTTTTTATATCTGACTGGAGGAGAAAAAACACATTTATGCAAGCATTCATTCAGTTGTTTGAGGGAGGAGTAGCATGATTTAACACCGCTATTCAAAAAGAAAATAAAAAAAAAAAAGCTGATGTCATCATTTTTTTTTTTTGTTGAGAAAATATGGAGGTGCCTTGCGGGTTGATTTTTAAGACAAAAAATAATCTATAAACTGGCTTTATATTATCCCGTTAACAGATTCCCCCTCACTCCCTCCTCTCCAATTTTTTAAAAAAAGAAGTTTCAATATGAGTTTGATTAGCAGTGTCTCAGGTTTCGCCGCCTTTGGTGTTCTTGTTCGTACATACGCTCTTGGTCTTCAAAAGCGTCCAATTTTCTCCAGTGAGTCAATGATTGAAAAAAAAAAAAAAAAAAAGTTTTTAAAATGACGAAGGACGATGATGGACTAATGCTGAAACCCCTTTCTTCGATAGATCCTAGTAGCCATGCTCTCGCCGCTGGTGTTTTTGGATCAGTCGGTTATTTCCTTTACAATGTCCAAGAAAGACAAACAGCTGCCATTGCTGCCAAGAAAGAAGTCATGATTAAGAACAGAGCACGCGCAGAAGAACTTGCAACACAATAAATTATCGAAAGAACCAAAAGCCCTTTTGCCTAGAAACACTAGATAATTTTAAAAAAAAAAATTGACAATAACCGGAATAAAAAGGACAGTATATATGTAAACCAGCAAATATGCAACAATCAACAAAGCGTTCATGTACTTTTTTTAAGCCTATTCTATTTTTATTTTGGTTTTTGGGTTTTTTTGTTACAGTATATACAAAAAGAAAAAGTGTGACAGTTTTAAAGGGGTCTTTTAGATATCTTCATCATCAAAGTCATCCTCATCTAATGCTTTCAATTTGGCCTGTTTGATCTCTTCTTCTTCCACTCTGATACGTTCTACTTCTTTACGTAAGACAGATGTTAATTTAAGTACGTTCTTTTCAAATTTTGCAGAAACAGGGACAATAGGAATGGATTTGTTGACTTGGGATTGAAGAAGGGCCAAGTTTTCTTTAGCCGTACCTGCCTTATCTGCCTTATTTGCGACAATCAATGATTGACGTTTTGTAAGTCCAGGTCGATAGGCCTCTAATTCATATTGAAGTGTTTTTAAATCTTCAAAGGGAGTAGGACCGCTCACATCAATGACATAGACTAACATCTTTGCACGCTCTACATGACGTAAGAAGGCATGACCTAATCCTACGTTACGATGCGCACCTTGGATCAATCCAGGAATATCAGCGACCGTCAATTGATATTGATCTGCATAATCGACCGTACCGACAAAAGGATGAAGTGTTGTGAATGCATAGTCAGCTTGTTTGGGATGCGCATTCGAAATAGCACTCAGGAGTGTTGATTTACCAGCGTTAGGTAATCCAACCAAGCCAATATCTGCGATTGTCTTTAATTCTAATTCGATTTCCTTCATTTCTCCTTTACGACCACGTGTAGCCCATTTCGGTGATCTATTTTCTGTTGTTAAAAAATATGGGTTACCATAACCACCCGCACCACCTCGACACAAGACAACTTCTTGCTTATCCTCTGTCAAATCAATCTCAACCGGATCCTTCTTTTCTGTACGAAGACGCCATTGATGATATTTATCCTCTTCATCCATCAAATTCTCCGCTTGTTCGAAAAAGTTGACTCTGCCCGAACGAACCGCATCGGGTTCAGCTCGAGGATAAAGCACCCAACGAGCCTCACGTTGAGCTCTTTCTTCCTCCTCAGTGCTCTCTCTTTCCTCTTCTTCTTCCTCTTCGTCCTTGATCACTTCTCGAATGACGGTACCGATAGGGACTTCGATGACCAAGGTCTCGCCCATGGTGCCATGTCTTCCACCACCTAAACCACTCTGTCCAGGTTTGGCAGTACACATGCGACCTAACCGTTTCAAGGTACTCTCGTCAGCACTTGCACGAATAATGACATTACCACCACGTCCACCGTTACCGCCGTTGGGAGGTCCCTTGGCAAGGTATTTTTCTCTTTGGAAGGACACACAACCGTTACCTCCGTCGCCTCCTCTTGCTTTCACTCTAATGAAATCTACAAATTGACGTCCCTAAAAGCAACACGTGAATAAAAAGAAAAAGATTCGTTTTCTTTTGGTGGGGTTGTACCTTTCCACGCAGTTTGTATTGTACTGAACCTTTATGAGGAAGTAATTCGTCTTCTTCCCATGCTGCGGCAGTTGTATGGAATTGCGTGGTGAATGGGAATAGGTATTTTGATTGACAAGTGGGTCTAACGTTGGTATAAATTTGAGACCTTGCGGCTGCTGCACGAAGGGTGAACATGACAATGATTTTAAGCTGAAAAGGGGGTCAGTTTTTAAAAAAAAAAAAAAAAAAAAAAAAAAAAAAAAAAAAAAAAAGTCTGCTTGAATTTCGATGGATCCTGTCAAAGGTTTGTCCTGTCCAATCAATGAGACGAGAAAACTAAAAAGGTAAGAACAGTCACACTTACGGGGGAAAGGAAGTAGAAAGACATGTGTGGATGGGCCAAAGTGATTGAATCCTCCTCTACCAGCCAGGTAACGAAAAATAAATAAAAAAATGCATGCATCCATCCATCTAACGAGAAAAAAAAAATGGATATAGTTCTTTAAAAGTCCTCGAACAGTAATCATCAACATGTCGAAGAGAGAAAACAAGGTCAACTACTTCAAGAAATTGAACAACTACTTGGATACCTACAAGTCCATCTTCATTGTCAATGTTGATAATGTCAGTTCCAACCAAATGCATCAAATCCGTTTCAACCTCCGTGGTGAAGCTGTTGTTCTTATGGGTAAGAACACCATGGTCCGTTGTGTGCTCAAGTCCTTGATTGGTGAGCGTCCCGAACTCGAGAAGCTCCTCAACCATGTCCGTGGTAACATTGGTTTCGTTTTCACCAATGCTGACCTTAAGGAAGTCCGTGAGAAGATTGTCTCTAACCGTGTTGCTGCTCCTGCTCGTGCTGGTGCCGTTGCTCCTTGTGATGTCATTGTTCCCGGTGGTAACACTGGTATGGAACCCGGAAAGACCTCTTTCTTCCAAGCTCTTGGTATCCCAACCAAGATTGCTCGTGGTACCAT
This sequence comes from Mucor saturninus, assembly GCA_016758985.1. Classification (NCBI taxonomy): domain Eukaryota; kingdom Fungi; phylum Mucoromycota; class Mucoromycetes; order Mucorales; family Mucoraceae; genus Mucor; species Mucor saturninus. The sequence goes on from JAEPRD010000135.1 coordinate 43,485, forward strand.
TGAAATTGTCTCTGATGTCAACCTTGTCCAAACCGGTACCAAGGTCGGTACTTCCGAAGCTGTTCTTTTGAACATGTTGGGTATTTCTCCCTTCACCTACGGTATGGCTGTTGTCCAAGTTTACGATGCTGGATCCGTCTTCACTGCCGATGTTTTGGATGTTGAGGAATCTCAATTGGTTGCTAACCTTTTGGCTGCTATCCGTGATGTTGCCGCTGTCTCTCTTGCTGTCGGTTACCCCACTGTTGCCTCTGTTCCTCACTCCATCATCAATGGTTACAAGAACTTGTTGGCTGTCTCTGTTGCCTCTGACTACACCTTCCCCGGTTCTGAGCAAATCAAGGAATTCATCGCTAACCCCGAAGCTTTCGCTGTTGCTGCTCCTGTTGCTGCTGAGGCCTCTAGCGATGCCCCCGCTGCCTCTGCCGCTGCTGAAGAGTCTGAGGAAGAGGATGACGATATGGGTTTCGGTCTTTTCGATTAAACGCCATAAACGAATAAAATCTTTATTGAAATCATCTAAACCTTTTTTCGTGTGTTACAATTGTTATTGCATTAATGGGTCTAAAATAGAGAATTATAAAAAAAAAAAAAAAAAAAAAAAAAAAACTCCGGTCCGGAAGGTGTTAGGTGTGGATTGACTCTTGATTGGTTTAAGTTATTTATATCACTTTTGGAACTTTTTTTTTTTTGTTCGCCACAGGGTTTAGCAGGCAGTGTATTGGTCTATTGTTTTGTGAATCACAGGTTACAAACAAATGTATAAATACACATACAAAAAAAAAAGTAAAAAAAAAAAAGTGTGAATGAAAGAAAAAGTATTAAATTAAAAAAGAGTATTGGGTTATTCTCCCCTATAAAAAGTTAATCGAGACCGCAAACCAAACTTGATTTTTGATCCCCCAGGCCTTGATCCTTGATTTTTTTCTTTTTTTTTTTTTTTCGCGGGGTGCAAAAAAAAAAAAACTAAATAAGTTTCTCCTTTCCCTTTATTATTATTATCCCACCTCTCTCTCTCTTTCTTTCTTTCTTTCGCCCTCCTTCTTCCCGTCTATTGTACTATTTTAGTACAAGGTATCTAGAGGAACATCAATGATCTTTTCAAAGCCTTTCAGCATCCTTTTATTGTTGGCATGTCTTATATCCATTGTATTTGCACAGACAATGTTATCCAGTAGTTTAGTAAGCAACACTAGTACTACAGAGACTGCTACCGAAACAAGTCTGAGTAGCAATCCGAGCACAGTTACGAGTATCCCAACCACTACGAGCACTAGTAATTTATCTACAGATATAGGCACTGAGCCATCAACGACCTCTACTGCTAACAGTCCCACCAGTAGCAGCAGCAGCATTAATAGCAGCAGCAGCAGCAGCAGCAGCAGCAGCAGTATCACTACGTCCACGACAAGTGGTAGTAATAACAATGCAAATGCACTTCCCACAGTGCAGACCCCAGGCTGGAATTCAAATGGAAATAACGAAAATGTGAACCAGCAGAGCTGGCTTAGACAACACAATAGATTTGTATTTGTTATTTTCCTTGGACTGATATTCCTATCTGTCTTGATCTGGTACATTGTTCGTAGTGTAAAAGGGATGCGTAAGAGATTAGAACAAGAGAATCAAGCACAGCTTTACATGATGCAACAAGCTACTTCGCCTCCTCCTCCTCCTCTTCAACATGCGCAACAACAAAGAAGTGATCGTGTCATTCCAGAATTAACACAAACTCCTCCACCCGCTTATAAAGAAGATCATAGACCATCCTAATCTTTTTTTTTTTTTTTTATTATAATATATATATAGTCTATTTGATATCGTTGTTTTTTTTTCATTATATATAGAGTTTATTTAAAACTCCTTTTCTTTCTCCCCTTTTTTTTTTTTTTCTATAATATAACGATGTAATATATTTCATAGCAAATAATAATAATTCTTATTTCACTTCTTTAAATAGAAGCTTTTTTTTTTGGTATGTGTGTGTTACATGATATTTATTTTTCTTTTGTGATCACATAAAATGTTCAATAATTACTGTGAAACGAACGGCCCGATGTGACAACTAAAATAATTAAAAAAGCTCCCCGGCCAAATATGATTGAAGAGGGTACCTCAATATTGGCATGCTCCGAGACTGAATCCAAATGTCTATATCTCTTTTTCAGCAGGAAACAATAGTGTTATTTTAATTAGACGGTTAAAAGAGAGTCCAAGAAAAATAAACCCCCCCCCCAGTATTGTTTTGTCCCCGTGCCTTTAATGTACATATTTGGAGACCCTGAAGTATATCGAAACAACTAAAATGTCATTACATTGTTTAGAAAATAGTCAGGGCAAGTTGAGATGTTTTATTATTTGATATAGACCGGAACATCATTCCATCGGTTACTAAATGTCTATTACCTCATAAGCAGAAGAGTGCGTCATATAAATGTAGATCTTGCTTTATTATGGCAAACAATAAAAAAGTCTTTTGTCTTACAGCTTATGCAAGCTGTGATACAAATACTACTACTCTCTTTAAATGCTCTTTTTATTCCTGGAAGCGTATTACTCGCATAACAGAGATATTTCTGCATTGTAAAAGAAATTATGCAAGTGACGTGATTTGAAGTATGAGATGCATCCTTTTTGAACGGTTCCTTTTTATGACTATTATATTTGGGAATGTATTTAGATTAAAAAAAGAAATTATTAAACAATAAATGACAAGCCTAGATTCATGGTCTCTCTTCCCCCCGCTAGTCTTTTTAACGTTCCACCATTGGATAATTGAGTAAGCGACTCTAGTGCGTAAAGATTTTTTTTTTTTTTACTGCTGAAATTGCGCCAATCATATTAGTATGACACCCATGCCCTCATTGCTCTTTCCCTTTTGATGCAGTAAATGGTCCGTATTTGATTGATTGGGAAAAAATGGCGTTCCTGATGGGAATGCCCTGTCATACAATCAGTGTCTAGACATCTTTTTTTTAAAAAGGACGTACGGCGGGAAAAAATGTGCCCGGGCCGCGTATCATATTTATGCTCCATCCCCTATCACCCGCTGACACATGGGCCTATTTATTACTACTGACTTGATTTTAAACAGGTTAAATAAAAGAGCACATTCAAATCAATTAACAATGAAAAAAACTTACATCTACCTATCAACTATAAAAAATGTGGGCTTAGAGTTAATGTAAACAATCGTTCATTGAGATACCTGGAATTATATTTTGTTGTTGTTATTACTCTAAAAATAACGCTGAAAAACGAGTGTGTGGGTCCTATCATTTTTATTGAGCCTCGTTTATCTCCTTTTGGCAATTCCCTTTCCGTCACTGATAAACGAGGGGTACACCTAGGGAAAAGCTTATTCGTCCCCCCCCCCTGAGAAGCTCGCCGTAATAATAACACGCCATCTATTGACAGGCATATCATGTTGTCCACTTTATAGCAGCAAGACTATTATGAACCACAACGCCATTAACATCCTAAGCCTTTCTTCCAACTTACCTTCATGTCAACCCACGACTGACCAGGATGCCTTTCTCTCCTGAATAATCAATCCGTATAAACAAGTGCTCTTTTTATACACTTGAGCAAGAATTCAAACTATCTTGGTTATTGTTCCTTATTCAATCTCCAACTGAAATCTAAATTTATCATATATCAATCTTGACTGCTTCAAAATCAAAGGGACGTCTATCATCCAGAAAGGGAATGACATTTGGTATCACTCTCTAACATTAGTATCATTCTGGATGTTATGGTCAAATAAGCATGATTCACTCTTGATTTCTTATTTTGACGTTACACTTTAAACAATGACTCCCCTTTTTTAATCGTCTTGTAATATTTGGATAAAACTCTGGTCTCTTATAATAAGAATGCAAAGCGGATCTCATATTACACATGCATGTCATGAGTAAAGTAGTAAAACAAAAATATTCTTAAAGCCAGATATTTGGGTTCCCTATTGATCTTGGAAAGGGGAGTCCATTCTTTGTTTAGGTATAGACCGGTGTTCTTTAAAAGGGACTCTTATTGAGCCCCTTGTTTATCAAGATGCTTCTCTTTCTTCCTTTTTCTTATACTATTGCGTGCATATTAGGTATACTGGCTTAAAGAAACAAAAGCTTGTCAGGAAGAGCGAGTGATTACCTGTGATAATATTATTGCTATCAGCAGTAACAACATCTATGGTGTCAAAGGGCAGTCGCACATATCCCAACCGAGTAGCAAAAAAAACACATCTTTAAGCAACTATGTACACCTTATATTTTTCGATAAACTCTAAAGCCGTAACAACATCTATGGTGTCAATGATGGCAACTATTCTAAATATCAACAATTCTTGAAATCATATTAAGCATGAATAAATGGTCTTGCTTCTTGATAAAAAAAGAATAGAGTTCACCAATTTTCATCTCTATGCTGCGCACTAGAAACGACGCTTTTAGTCTCTCCTCAGAATTTATAATACTTGTCACAATCAACAAGAGGGGAAGGATTCAGGGTTGTTTTCAGAGTAACGCCCCCCCCCCCTTTTCATAGTACAGGTTAATGTCAATCAAGAAAGATACAGGTCTACTGTGGATATGTTTATTCTCCATGGTTGGGTTGATTTACATCTCATCAACAAACGTAAAAATGTATAACTTTCTAATATTTTTTCTTGCTGAGAGAGCTCAGATGGGATATTGTACAAACATGCACAGATGCTACTCCCTGACGCTGTTGAATTCTATCGTCATGGAACAAGGAGTTAAACATTGATAAGAATTATAAATGTCTGAAATCAATTTTTATTGAGTCACAAAGTGAGGTCAATTGATAGATGAGTAGAGACCCTTATTTATCAATAGTGAGTAATTAAAAGGCAACAAGGGTGTTCTTGTTCAACCATACTTGAGTGTCTGAATTTAAGATTTACCAATGTTTATAAAAATAACTGTGTCACGCAGGACACTATATTGTCATAAGTAAAAGTTGGCGGTGCCGACAACTCTGTAGTAACACTCCTGTCTTCTACCCGAAGGATCATGTCTGATTTCTCTTCTTGAGTGCTGCAGGATTCTTCTGCATGAAAGAATTTCTGGGTGTCTTCAACATAAAAAGATTGGCTGGTATTTTCTACATGGAAGAATTTGCTAGTATCTTCTACATGGAAGAATTTGACGGGGTCTTCCTCGGTATGGGTTTCTTTGACATTAATCTCTTTTTCTTCTTTTATTTCTTTCTGTGGAACAGAATCTTCATGCAAAGTCATTTCCAAGGATGTTATAACAGAATTTTTATGTTTGCTTTTGTTAATCGCTGTAGACGTTGAAGTATCATTACTCGTACTTGTTTGTAAGTTCTTCTTATTTCTAATAACCGCCTTTGCCCTAGCTAGCCTGAGAAGATAATGAAGAACTAAAACCGGATTTTTTTCGGCACCCAAAACATTATGATGCATATCAATGATGTTACGCAGGGCATCGACATTTTCTTCGTTTGAGATGGCTTTCTCAAACCACATCATGGCTGCACCGTAATTCTGTTCAATAAGCTCTCCTTTAATATACATCAAACCAAGACTATTTTGAGCTTGGCTATTTCCCTGCGCCGCTAAACTTTTGAGTAAATTCAGATTAGCAAACGTTTCATGTACAGAGCCTTGATCCTCCAAGTAACATTGAGCAGGACCATAGGGAGACAGATGATTCCCGTTTTTTGCGGCAGATGATTTATACCAAAGTACAGCCTCATTCCAATTCAAAGGTACCAGATGAGTGTCCTGGTTTTCAATTTTAGAGGTGGACCCTCTATCTAAAGCCTTTCTGAACCACTGCAATGCTATTAATTCGTTTTTTTCAACACCCCAGCCTCGTAAATACATGGCTCCAATCCAACTTTGAGATGTGGCATCATCCAACTTATCCAAAAACCACTGCATTGAAGGTATATAGTCACAAACCCCTGGAGTACCTTTAGAATATATACAACATAGCTCCACTTGTGAATACACATGTCCATGGCTGACGAGAGATTTTAAAAAGCTTATACCACGTTCCTCATCCTTTAGAACATACATCCCTTGATAGTACATCAAACCTATTTCCATTTTGCCTAAAAGACAACCATTGTCTGCAGATTTCCCAAACCACTGCCAAGCCAACTTGTAATTAACAGAAACTTCCAGTCCATATTTATAAAACATTCCAATATAATATTGTGCGACAGCCACTTTTTCAATATTTTTGCCCTGTTCATTGTTCCCGGCGGTGGTGGTGGTAGTATCAGCAGCTTTTTCGAACCAATGCATTGATTTTTTATAATCGCGCTGAGCACTGGACTTTTGATAAAATATACCTAGTTCTAACTGCGATGATAAGTCATTTCGTTCAGCAGATCGTGTTAGCCACTGACAGGCGGTTTCTTCTTGCTTTTTGATACCTGCACCACCAAGGTAAAGCATTCCTATCTGATGCATCGCCGCGACAACACCATTTTCTGCAGCCTTTACAAGCCATCGCAAAGCCAACTCGTAAATAGGATCATTTGAATACTTGGTGACTCCCTCATAACGATGCGCTTTTAAGTACTTTGTAATCACCTTGCATAGACCGTAAGCTGAACAAGAAGAAGAAGAAGCAACAGGCGTGTCTCGTAACCACCGCATGGTATATTCATGGCGTGGCAGAGCGGGGTTATCTTGATACAAGACAAATAAATTCAGATTGGCAGCCAAGTATCCTTCTTCGACAGATTTTGTTGGCCATGAATCGAGTAATGTTTCACATTGTTCAGAACGTTTTTGGTTTTCATCCAAATAAAGTTGGCCTATTTCAAACATGGCCTCTGTTCTTCCGTTTTCGGAGGCCTTGGTGAGCCAATATAAGGCTTCGCTATAATCCTTTTCTGTCCCATACCCTTCTTTACACATATGTCCAACATTGTATTGAGCGTCCGGTTGATTGAATAATTGAGCAGCATGGACAAAATAAGATAACGCTGGAGCATAATTTTTCTTGTTGTAAAAGTCTATTCCTGCATCATACAGTACTTTACCAATATCACCTACTAAATTAATTGTCTCTTTAATCAGTTAATTCTTTCGAAAAGCTTAGATAAAAAACGTTGATCAGTTTACGAACCGAATTTGTCCATTTGTAAAAATAAAAGAGGAAGAAACGAAGCAACAGAGAAGGCGTAAAAAAAAAAAAAAATTTGAACCTCATTTTTGAATTGTATGTGTTTGGTAGTACAATAACAATGGTTTGTTTCCCAAAACTAAAACTTTAAATGTTTAAAAAGGAATCTTATTGTTATATTTCTCATTTTAACACAGACATCTTTGATCAATTTATAACTATATTAATGTGGATAAAAGAGAGAAGAAAAAAAAACGTGATTATAACCAACCCAAGTATGTCTACTAGCCCCACTTTCCTCACAGGAAGGATTATAATATAAAGGACGCATTTTGGAAACAAACGATTTTTTTTTAAATGAATACATATAGATGCGCTACGCTTTTCAGTATACGTGCATCTAGCGTATGCCCAAGTCACCCAGCATACAGTCTAATACAATAGATTCATTAGTTCTTTAACGAGGGGATACTTACTTTCAACATTAGGCCGACTTACTTTTTCTGCAGGGAAAGAGAATTGAGGAAGACTGAAATGCATACAATAGAAGGCCTGCTAACAATGTCGGCCCGTTACAGGCCTATGTATTCCCTGAAAGCAGCTGTTTCCATTTGAATAAGAAAATTGAACCCATCTTTGTGGTGCGCCAATCAATACTTACTGATGAATCATGGCTTTCCTAGGAAAGCCACATATCTAAATTACCACTGATCATGGTTTTAACATTAAGATTTAAGAAGTATAATCCTTGTACGGACTCACCTTTTCAAAGATATCTTTTTTTTTTCTTTGGATAAATAAAGACGAAAGCGAAAGAAGAAGCAAAAAAAGAATGTGCGAGAATTATTGCTTGCGATAAAATAAAAAACCTAGTTTATATCAGCATGAATGCGATCACAACAACGTTAAAATAAGCTTGAGGAAGATGCTTAGATCTGCCTTGACTTATGTGATTAATTTTTTAGAGGAGGATAAAGATAACGTTTATTGATAGATAATTAAAGCTATTTATATAATTTACAATTGTCAATCCGAAGTAACTACTACTGTATTGGTTCATAAGGTAGTAGATACAATTGCTGCGGCTATTCATATGTATTAAGTTACAATCGCCGATTAGTGGATTGAAACGTAGTTGTTTGCTTTTGATAAATATATACAGACCCAATGTAGTTTTCTGCTTACATATTCAAATTGGACGGACTTTCAACACCAGAATTTCCCCAAGCGCGATAATGGATTCTTCGTTCAACAATTTTAACCGTCATAACACCTTCCAATACCTTCAGTAACACTTCTACTTCTTTAAAACAAATATGGGCCACACATATTGTTAACCAAACGCGTGATATTCGCGTGTTTTAAGACTTCAAGCGAAACGCAAGACCAATAAACGACCTTATTAACCCAAAGACCATACTTTGTTTAAGCAACAGATGCTTGAATAAATCAGCGTCAACACCGAAGCAAGAACAATGGAATTGAGCATGTATGATCAAAAATTTGCATCGTATATCCAAACTAATCTGGACTTTCTTTAAGTCATTCAAAAAAAAAAAAAAAAAAACGTATTTTGTTGAGAGCTTGCTGGTAATCAATGCAGCAAAAAGCTGATGGTGGCTGGTGCTACGCTGTTTGTCTTTGAGCGAAAAAAAAAAAACCAGCTGTCAAAGCTAAACAGTTGAAGCATACAGACCTGCAGGTTTTATGCGCCAGGCCATTAAAAACAAACCTGGACATTGCTGTATTGGGATGACCAAATTTGGTACATTAACAATATAACAGACGCCAGTTTACAATACTCATATTTAACCAAATACTCTTTCTACCAGACATTTTTAAAACACATCAGTTCATGTAATCTCGAAAATTAGAAACCTTTCTCCACCATTATTTTATTAGCTTATTAAAAAACTGTGTTTAATGGACCTTGTCCATACTTTTTTTTTTCCCCTATTCTCCAACGATTTTGACGTCAGTGACACAGTTTATACAAAGTCGCTTACAGCGTAAACAAAAGGAATTTTTGTTCACAAGTGAAACAAACCTGTCTCATAAGGAAAGTGACAATGACAAAAGATTTACGATATGGCATGAATGATGATGAACTAAAGTAAGCAATAAAAGATTATTATTTAATTGAGACGCCAGATATAAAAGATATAGCTGATGTCTATAAACGATCATGCAGAAGAATGAACGAAAGTCTCAAGTATATCATGTATGATCGTCACATAAAGAAGACTTGTCATATTGGTGTACAATGCATTAAATATGCACAAGATAAAGTACATGATTCTTTAGCTAGATAAAGAGACTGTCCACTATATGCTGTGTAAAATAGCCCCATGTGTTAACTATTACAGGAAACGCTGATGTCAAGAGTTCCGACACGACTTCTGGCGCACAAAGCAATGTCAAAACTCGGAGAGAATAGGAATGAGTACATTCCGCCAAGGCAGAAAGTTGTATGGTGTAATGTGAAAACCCCAAGACTTATTCTGGTAGATCCTGTCTTGACAGTGGTTCCAATGATCAACCTGTATTTATAACATCAATGCGCACACCTTACATTTATCCAAAGAGTGCCTTTTAAAACTGTCACAAAATCGAATTTGTCGGGCGGAGCGACGTCACTTTTTTTGGGTGGGTATGTAAAAAACACCCTGCTGAAAAAACAATGTTTTTTTAAACATACAATTTTTTTTTGTGTACTCCCCTCTCTCTCTCTTTTTCGTAACATTAAAAAAAATGATTGCTCCCATTACTGGTAAATTGCGCAAGCTCGCCATCAAGGACATTACTATTGCCCTCACTCTCGGTGCCGCTGGTGGAGCTGCTTGGTGGAACCTTTACCATCTTCCCAACGTCAAGCGTCGCGATGCTTATTATGCTAAACTCGAAGCTTCCAAGTAAAAAAAAACCGTTCAACTTAGAATAATAATATATACATAAAACAAAAAACAAAAAAAAAAACAACAACAACAGCAACAGCACCACAACAACAGCAACAACACAACAACAACAACAAGGGTTTTAAGGAACCACACGGATTTTTTTTTTTTTTTTTTTTAATATACTCATTAAAAAAAAAAGAATAAAAAAAAAGTAAAATTGGCTAATTTTACTTGTTACAATAACAATGGGGTGGTTTTTTTTATTTGTATAAAAGAGAGTGTTTTGTGTGTATGGGTAAAAAGAAATATGTGTTTTATTATGTAAGGATGTCAGTATCTAAAGTAAGTTCGTCTAAAATCCCTGCCTTCTCGCATAGAGATTGCAATAAACTATGTTGCTTATTTAACAAGTCAATAGCAGAATCAAATTCTACCATATTGCCTTGATCAAACACCATCACTTTATCATAATTCACTACATCATGAAGTAAATAGGGAATCACAATCAAAGTCTAACAGAAGAAAACATAGATTAGCAAGTCTCTTTTCTCTCTCTCTCTCTCTCTCCCTTATTATTACCGATTCTTCAAATTCTTGATCTATCACAGACCGAAGTACCTCTTGTGACTCTGGGTTCAAATGAGCTTCTTCAATAATGACAAGCTTGGTACAATCCTGCAACAGGGCTCGCGCAATACACAACAGCTGTCGCTCATACACAGGCAATCGACATCCTTCTTTACCCAAATCTTTATCCAGATCCTGGATAGCTGAACTAGCTGCCACATACGTACTTCCTGTCGCCACAAAATCATGATGGATGGAAGGTTTCGCTAACCGGACACGATACAATACCTGCCAAAGTGCGTAATCATCGTACTCTCCAAACGGATCCAAGTTGCTTCGTACAGTGCCACTAAGTAGCCAACCCTCTTTGGATATAAATGTGATTCGTGATCTCAAATCTTCCACTCCAATCTATCATAAAACCATCATTAGGAATCTTGCTATAATCATATAAAGAGTAATGGTTACCCAGGCTATATTCACACCGTCAATCTTGATCGATCCTCGCATGGGCTCCATAAATCGAAAGAGACAAGAGACGAGCGCATATTTCTCTGCATGTGCTCTACCCACCAGCGCAATCTTTTCTCCCGAATAGATATTAAACGAGATGTGTTTCAAGATGGCATCCGTCTCAGAGTTGCTAAAACTCACCATCAAATCGCGTACTTGAATCGTCGCAGTTGTAGGCCACTTTTTTTTTTTCAAGAAAATATTAAAAGACAATGCATAAAAAAGATTGAAGATAATACTTACAGCAGCAGGTGGTCTTGAACCTTCAACTATACTAGGTGGCTCCTGTGGCATATCCATATACTCATTAATACGCTCGACTGCTTCAAAATGCATATCCACTGTAGTGGATTGTCTCATCAACCAATAGACGTATTCTAATAAACTTGTAGAAAATGTCAAGGCGATTCCTGCAAGTCCTGCATCCACGGTCTTGATCTTCTGGATTAATGTGACACTGATAAACAAGGATAAAAATGTGCCGAGCAGTTCTACGCGTACAAATAACCAGCGGTTGGTTGTCCATAGTGTGTAAAAAGGTCGCATATGATCATCCAATCGATGAAACATCTTTTTCATCATGGTCCATTCTTCACCGTATGCACGCACTGTAGATAATCCAGCCAAGGTATCCGCATATAAGTGGAAGATGGGAGGTCGACTTTCTGCATTTAATTTTTTCAATTCGCGAGAGGCACGAATATAAATTAAACCAATGTAGAGGTAAAGAAGAGCAGCAATCAAACTGGCAGCAAAGAATTCGGGTAAAATCATGCCTATGGTGACTACTACGCCAAAGACACCAAACACCGTTTGAAGCAAGAAATTGACATGCCAACCAATACTCGAATCCACGGTTTCCATATCTTTACTGAATCGACTCATGATTTGGTTGACGGGCGTGATATCAAAAAATTGAAGAGGGGCGTGACAAACCGATTGTAAAAGTCCCAGAAACATGCGGTTGGAGGCTCTTAATGAACCACGGTATTGTATCACGGTGCGTATGAAATTACAGGCAACCGTGATTAGACAAAGACCCAAATAGAACAAGACATAGTGATTGGAAATGGATGTAGTATCAGGAATACTTTTTTCATCCACAAGAATATTGAAACGTGAATAAGCCATGGACCATACCTAATCGAAAGAGAAAAAAAGCCCACACGTTACTTTTTTTTACACAAACCAAAATAGAAAATAAAAAAAAATCGAAAGAAAGAAAGAGAGAGATGAAAAATAAAATGGGGTTTACCTTCCTTTAGCCAATAACTTTCAGAAATATTTGCCAAACGAGCAAGTAGAGTAAACAAGATAGCGGAAAACCAATATTGCCAACCACCACAAGCAGAGTAATAAGTGGCATAAGCGTATTCTCTTGTCTTGTACATTAAGCTTCGATCTTGTTCATCTCCTTGTCGGATCGAATCAGGAATAATGGATGCCTCATCGAAAAAATCCTCATCAAATAAGGTGTTATTATGTGTACTATGCGTACTTCCTTCGGGATGATCAAACAGGGTATCAATCACATCTGTATTTAATAATTCCTCTTCCACTATCACTACAGGTTCTGCTGTTGCTTGAGGTTTTTTATGCGATTTCCTTCTCAACTTGATCAAGCCCACAATCTTTTCAGGGTCTGTTTCAGAGGATTCAATCGTGCCTTCGTTGGAAACACATGCCATGTTAATGAATAAATGAGCATCTCTTGCCCAGAACATATCAGGCCATGTCGATACCACAAGTATCGTTCGATCCTTCATTAAATCACCTCGAATACAATTCTCGTAAATAAATGTACCAGAAAGTTTTCCCAACACTGTAAATATATCATCAATCAACACCGTCTTTGCGCGTGAATAAACAGCTCTTGCCAATGAAATCTTGTGTTGCATGATTTCTTTGACATAATAGATTAACATCATACGTTTTTTTTTTTAATTGATATGTAAAACTTACCGGAAGAGGAGATCCCTTTATCACCCGTAGATGTTAAATCACCATTATCAAACAAAGATAAATCTCTCAACAGATCGCATTGATGCAGTACGGCACGATACCTTGTATCATCCCAAGGCTCTGAAAACAAGATATTTTCACGAATGGAGCCATGTTCAATCCAAGCCTGTTGTGCAACATACGCCACTTTGTGCGGGTATAATGGTCCTTCGCGTACATGGCGATTATAGATGGATGGTAATAAGACCTGTCCCTGACCTTCCATCTGTCCTAATAAAGCGGCCAAAAAACTCGTCTTCCCCGATTTGGGTGGGCCTGAGATGATGGATAATTTACCTGTGGGGAACAAGGTGAAGGGAATGACCAATTTGAAAGAAACTCCGTCACCATTGGTGGTAGGCCATTGGAAATAACATTGGGAGGCAAATCCAACCTGGACTTTATCAAAGGATGGTTGGGTGGGTGAAACAGGTTCTGTTTCAGGTGTGTTGAGAAATGTGGTGATATGACCTAAACTGATTTTGGCGTCACTATAGGCCATAAAAGCTTGAGGCATCACGTTTAATGGATCTCGTAACATGCCAAACAAAACAATACTCACAAAGGCCGTGCTATCTTTTTTTTTAAGTGATGTGTTTTTTGTATTAAGCCTTTTCTTTTTTTTTACCTGGCATCCAGCGTCTTTTTCTCTACAATGGTGTACCAAGCAAATGAAATGGTAGTAACAAACACAGGAGTTGCAAACCAAATTAGACCCAAAATTGTGTTTTGGGTATACAACTTGATTAATTTTACAAGTTCATCATCGCGCGCATTCTAAATCACTGTGAATATTTTCTTCTTTTTTTAATAGATAAAACTTACAGTAATAGCTTGCTCCCACCGACGTTCGGAAGCTAAAAATTTGATGGTTTTAATGCCTTCACATAATTCTCGTAATAAACGAAGTCGCCAGGATTTAGCGTCAGCCAAATGAGTTTGTGCCATCATGAGACGACGACTAATGTAATGAGTAGAAGGTAAAGCCACCACCATCACAATTAAACCTGCCAGAAAAGAATTGCCTAATATCTGGTACAAGAATATCACTCCTGCCGCAATTTCCAAAGGACATGTATAGAATATCTTTATATGGCGCAAGAAAATAAATAAAATAAGCAACAAACCTACTTATGCACACACACACAGACTTACGTGAAGGTACGAGGCAAGTTCGGCTAATCTTTCGGTATCTTGGCTCATTAAACTAGCCTGTTGGTGCACAGACTCATCCCCATCTTCTTCCTCTTCCTCTTCCTCTTCTTCCACAGCCATCTTTGTATGTTGCACGACTTTCAACCTGAGGGCATGAGCATAAATCTCTGCATTCAACATGTGTGTGATGGTGACATGCCACCTTCTTCCCCATAACAATGTTTGGGAGGCGACCAAAGTACTTGTGACGTTACAAGCAAACAAGGCGATGCAATACAAATAACCTATCTGAAACGAACTTTGATCCCCTTGTCCATGATGTTCCTGAATATAATTTAACAGTTTCCTCAAAAAGAAAGGGTTAGCATAATGAAACAAGACGGCGCCAATGGCTGTGATGAATTGAGACCAGACGATACGTTTGTTGGCACGATAGATGCGATGGATGAGAGTAGACATGGTGATGGTACGTGTGGCTGTCTCTGTGAATAAACGATAGTTTTCACGCGCACGTTGTCGGATCGGTAAAGCCCAAAGAGAGGCGGCTGTCAGGCGTGATTTGAAGGCGAGTTTCAAAAGTGAGTTCATCCAACTAAAGGTGAGACAGGCGAGGGGGGATGCACAAGATTCCAAGCTCAAAATACGACCCTGAAAATAGTCGGAAAGAGTTAGTTACATAAAAAGTTATCATGTGTATTCTATGGTTACATTGCGGACAACGCGGCCGTCGTGAAGAACAAGTACACCATCGTCATCATCTTCAAAATCAACAAGTTCGCCTTGATCCAATTCTGACGGCGACGTAATGATGACGATCCATAAAATAAAGCATAATATTAGATCAATGGATGCAAAGGATTTGTCGATAGCCAAGGATTGGTTGGTAAAATAGTAATCAAAGCAACGAATTAGGGCCGAGATAAAGGTAATTGTGTAAAATACGAGAAAATGATGACTGTATCTAGTGAATTTCGACGGGTCTATAGGGTTGGTGGGTGTAGTGAATGATTTAATAACGAGAACAAGCACATAGATCTATATGTATATATATAAGGATGTTTAGTCATATCGAGTGTGTATGATATATATATTACCCTGGGTATGAAGGCAAGACCTGGATCAACGACTTGGTAGAGAGGAGGTATATGTGTAGAATTTTTGGATCTTTCGAGAATGGCGGATTCGAGTCTCCAGGCGAACAAGAAGGCCCAACTACTGATTTCTAAAAGGGTCACGACTAATAATACAAGACTTCTCTTGAAGACCGAAATGGTTTTGGAGGTGGGTAGTCGAAGACAATCGTTTTCATCAATGACGGTGTAGTGTTGTTGGTATCGACTGATTGAAAATATAATACATGACGTGATAAAGAACACTATTGGTAATACTCCATCCAAGACTCTAATACATAACATTCAATACAAACAAAAAAAAAAAAAAAAAAAAAAAAAAATAGAGTAATTTTATCAACATGAAACACACACGACATTTTTATTTTTTCGGGGTGGAAGCTTACGTCTCTCTTAAACAAGTGTTAATGGTCAAGGCATGAGGATCAATCTAGAGAATTAACCAATTGTGTTACTCTTTTACTACTATTTTTTTTAGCTTTTTTTTTTTTTTCAAAAAAAAAAAAAAAATTGTTGTGAAAGAAACCTTTGCTCCCTGACTTGAACCACAAAAGCTAGTTGACATTGTTTAAAAAAAAAAAGAGAAAGAAAGAACAAGAAGCAAAGAAAAATTGTTTCGATAGGAGACGTAAAAAAAGTTTGTATTCCAAAAAAGGGGAAAAAAAAAAGGTTTCGGGGTGACGCGATAAATTTTTAATCAACAATGGTAATTTTTACAGTTTCTGAAGCAGTTAATTTTCCTCTGCGAAGTTGCACAGTTTCAACAAAATCAAGGGCATAAGATCCAGGAGCAGTATTGGCTGGTACGGTCCATTGTTTGGTATAAGTCTTAAATTTGGATTGTTCAGCTGCGATAGGACTAATTTAATTTGCCAGGTTAGCATTTTTCATTTCCACTTTTTTTATAGTTTTGTGTAAAGAACTTACCAGTTGGGACTAATGTTCTCAAGCAGACCTTGCTTGGTATTTCCCGAGCGTTTATGGAAATTGAGAACCAAAGATGTAGCATAACCATTGGATGTTTGTTCTTTATTGAAAATAAATTAGACAATGTTGTTGCTATGATAACCAAAATAAAACTTACTGTAAACTAAGGGTTGCATGGCATATTTAATAGTTAATTTGTCTCCAGCTGCTACTGTTTGTCCACTGGTAGGTGAGATGATCTTCATAAACTGAAGTTGAGAAAACACATCTGCTACTGCAAATCCACACAAGACCACCAAAGCGACAAACAATACAAGCTTCATTGTAATATATAAATGGGGAAGAAAAAAGAAAAGTAATTAAAAAAAAACTCTTTTTTTTTTAAGTGGATTCAAATTGATCCAAAAATAGAGCAACTACACACCAATCGCCTGTATTAAACCATCAAACACGGTATGTTTTGATGTATCACAAACAAATCCGTGCTTTGATTAAATTATTAACTCGCTTTTTTTTTTTGGGCTCTATAAGAAACGGCCCTTCAAATTTTTCCCTTTATACGTCACTCAAGTCATTTTATAACCCTTTTTCTCCCTCCGTTAAAAAATAACTTCCATCATGTCTGACTTTGGCGATTTTAACACACCCTCTGAAGACCCTACTTCCGACTTTCTTGCTCGTGAAAGAGCTGCTTTAGGTCAAGATGCTGATTTCTTCACTTCCAACGACATGGCATCACCTGCCTTGCCCATGTCCCCAAGCCTCTTTGACGAACCTTCCGCTGCTAATTCCTCTCCCAGCCTCATGGACTTCCAGTCTTCCAGTCCCATGAAGCCTAACGAGAGTGCTTTAGTTACCACAAGCTTCGAAGCAGACTACCCCAAAGCCGAAGAGTTGGAGACTTCTCAAGTAAGAAAATAACCTTTCCTTAATCACTTTATGCTAAACCCTTTTTTTCTTTTGTTAGGCTTTCCACAAAGCCATGTTGCCAGAAGAAGAGCCAGAGACTGTTCGGTAAAACATAATACAAATGTCTCTTTTGAAAAAGAAAAATTAAACCCTTTTTTTATCTCTGTATAGTCAATGGCGTGAAAAGCAAAAGGAAGTCATTGCTGAACGAGATGCTATTTCGGAACAAAAGAAACAAGAGACTATCAACCGTGCACGTGAGGACATTGACAAGTTTTATGAAGAATATAATGACAAGAAGCAAAAGGCAATCGAAGAGAACAGGTAAAGATAGAAAGGTAGAGAGTGAAAATAGATTACTGATAAAGGACATGTATAGAGAGCGCGAGGAGTTGGTTGTCAAGAGCCGTGACGACGTTGCTGCATCCAGTAATGTTTGGGATCGTGTCGCTCGAGAGGTTGACACATCAAACGCAAAGACAGGATATCATACACACGATGTTAGCAGAATGAAGGAATTGATGGTGGATCTTAAAAAGGATGCCAAAGCTCCTGGTAACATTATCCAAGTCTAAAAATAAAAATAAAAAAAGAAAAAAACATTTTGCTATAAAAATCTCCGCCATTTATGCCCTTTTTGTGTGTTGTGCGTGTATATATAGAATTATTATGGAGCAAAATAATAGTACGCTGCCTGGCGTAGAACAGCCATTAGAGGAAGAAATGTATTCTTCTTGGGCATTGCTAATCTTGATGACATTGCTTATCGGTGCTTTATGGACCAGTTATTACCTACAATTACGAAAGATTCGTGCAGTTCATGAAACCGTGATTTCCATCATGGCAGGTACGTCTCCCCATCTCTCAGCATTGCTAAGAAAAATGCTTGGCTGTCCCACTCATTACTCCATTTGTAGGCATGCTCGTCGGGCTAGTCATTAAACTAGCGCCCGGTACCATCATTCAAGAAATGGTCAAGTTTAAACAAGGTTTCTTTTTCAACCTGTTGTTACCGCCCATTATTCTCAACTCGGGATACGAACTAAAGAGGGTATACCACATATCATACTGAGAATAATAGAAAATGCTTATCAAGACCTTTCTATAGCGAAATTTTTTTCTCAATTTTGGCACCATTTTAACCTTTGCCATGGTGGGCACATTTATCGCTGCTGTAGTCACAGGGTAAAAAAAGAATAGTCAGACATGTAAATAATCATTAATCAGTCTATAGTGTGTGCACCTATTTGTATGCATTAATTAATCCAGAGGGAATCAGCATCTCATTTTTGGATAGCATGATTTTTGGCTCCATCTTATCCGCGACCGATCCTGTTACTATCCTGGCCATTTTCAACCAATTACATGTGGATCCTCAATTATTCTCAATTATTTCCGGCGAATCCTTATTAAATGACGCCGTCGCCATTGTGCTCTCCGAGTAAGCTGCATAATTATTATTGTTTTGAGTGAGACAATTTTTTCATTAACTCACATATAAAGTACCCTGCGCAAATTTCGTGGTCAGGACTTGCATGTAGTGAATATAGTGAAAGGTGTTGGTCTTTTCTTGGGCGTCTTTTGGGCTTCCACGTTTATTGGTATCTTGTTTGGGGTGGTAGTAGCACTCATGTTGAAACACTCTCAACTCTATCGTTTTACCAGTATCGAATCCTGTCTCGTCTTATTAATGGCTTATAGCAGTTACTTCTTTTCAAACGGTACACAAATGTCTGGCATTGTCACTTTACTTTTCACGGGTATCACCTTGAAGCATTACGCATATGATAATCTTTCCAAAACCAGTAAACGAGCCACCAAATTCATGTTTCAAATCCTATCACAACTATCCGAAAACTTTATCTTTATTTATCTCGGTATTAATTTATTTACACAAGACGATTTGGATTACAAGCCTCTCTTTATTTTGGTCACCTTGGTAAAAAAAAATACTTTATAAAACTTTTCATCGAAACCATTACTAAAGCGCACTTTAGGCTTTTATTTGTATCGCACGTTATGCTTCGGTCGCTCCCTTGTCCATGATGATTAATGCTGTATGTCGTGCTTTTGGTCGAGAGGATCAGTTGCCTCGTAATCATCAAATGATGTTATTTTGGGCTGGCTTACGCGGAGCTGTGGCATTTGCATTAGCGTCGGGTATCACAGGTGACAGTGCACCCGCCATGCGTACCACCATTTTAGCCGTGGTGGTATTGACCGTTCTCTTGTTTGGTGGTACAACCAGTCGAATGCTTCAAGTCTTGGATGTCCGCACAGGTGTGATCGAGCCCGATGAATCTGGCAGTGAAGGAGAAGAAGAGGATGGTAAAGGAAAATATGCCAAGGTGAACAACAACGATGGGTTGATGGAGACGGGACAAGGCACAAGTAGATACGCAGATCAATCTATTGGTGGTTTATTATCCGGACCACTGGGAGAACCTATTCCCGAAGATAGGCCACCGCATTGGTTTGTATCCTTTGATGAAAAATGGTTAAAACCTTTCTTGACAAAGAGACATGTACAACAGCGCAATTTAACTTTGGCAGAGTACTGGCGAGAGAAACGCAGAAAGATGGAAAGAGCGAATCGAAATATGTTGGATGGGATTCGGGATGATGAAAATCAGAGTGATACTTTAACTTTGAATTCTGTCAAAACAAATCAGTATCAAACAAGGCCTTCCAATATCGTGGTGGGTTCTGGTAGAGTCTTTGGTCGCTCCCCTTCCATTGATTCTGATGATGAATATAATGATCATTTGCATTAAATAAATAAATCAAAAAAAACCTTTATTATTTTAATAATGGATACAAAAAGACACAAGAAAATTACTATATTTATACTTTCACAATAACATTAAAACATGTATGGGTTATATGGCATCCCACCACCTCCATAATGCATCATTTGCTGTTGTTGCATAAACTGTGGCTGCTGATATGAGGTCATCGACGGTCCCATGTGTTGTTGCATCATCATATTATTTCTGTATAAAATAGCTTGTTGCTGTTGTTGCTGTTGTAATTGTAACTGATTCATAAGAGCCATCATCAAATAAGGATTCTGTTGCTGCTGCTGAATCATCATCATATTATTTGGCATCATATAATTAGGCATTCCATACATCTGTTGTGATAAATGTGGGGGCATCATGCCCTGTTGTAGTAGTGGTGGCGGAGGAGGCATCATCATGGCCTGTTGTTGTTGCTGATAATAGTGAGGCATCATTTCCATATGATAGTTCGGTTGCATAGCATATTCTTGTGGATAATACTGAACAGGAGGTGGAGGAGGAGGTTGTTGAATCATTTGCTGCTGTACTGGTGGGGGTTGTTGTTGTATTATTTGTTGCTGAGGTTGAGCTTGAAGTAATTGTTGTTGTTGTTGCTGGATAGCTTGTAATTGTTCGGGATCTAACTGTTGCTGTTGTTGTTGATTACGATGATCTCGATAATATTGATAGCCCAATGCCAAAGCACCTGCTAAGCCTGCGTTTCGTAAAAAATGATTGTTCTCTTCGCCACCATCATCAATACGGTTTAATAAAGCATCGGCTCCTGCAAACGTGGCTACATTTTGGAGCCAATCCATTGGTCCATGCTCGCCACTCTGTTGTTGATTGTTGGCTAAGTAGTGTTTAAAAAGGTTATTGACAAGTGAGCCCATTTTTTTTGAAAGAATAAAAAAAAAATATAATGAAAAGAAGCGTAAGAAAAAAAAAAGGGTTATTTGTTTGGGGGAAAAGAAAACAATAAGCCAAATACAGTCGATTTTTTTGTTTTTTTTTTTTTTTTGTTTGTCCGATAACTATCACTTGTTAAGGTGATACACATGTCCGAAGCTAAATAAAAATGAAATTCTTCAGTTACAAGTTTGTAACCGGAAAAGAAGTTTCTCAGTCCAGTAATAATAATTCTTACACTGCACAGTGATCAAGTTTTTCCCAGCAATTTTTTTAGCGTAAAATATTCTCCACACACACAACTGAGTGGGGTGACATATTATGTAATCATGGGGTGGGTGAGTAATACCAAGAATTTATTTAATATATACTTCTATTTTATTAAAATCGCAGCACCAATTTTTCAGACTAATATATTGTACATCATTATGTAGTGATTGTGAGATATACCGTTGGCAAAATGGTCCTTTTAAATCGTTTAGTATACAAAATAGTTATTGCCAATGGAGGTGGCCCCAGATATTGGATTTTTTAATAAACAGGACTCCCTTTCGGGTCGCCCATTTTTCTTGTCGATGCACTAGATACACTTTTTGGTATACGTGCATCTAGTGTATACCAAAGTCTCCCAGCATACAACGTAAGAAATATAAACTAAACGTAGAACTTATGATTTACTCTCACTAGCTGAGGCGTTGAAAGTTGTGATGACTAAGCTAATTTGTGACATCTATGCTCATTAATGGTATATGCAAGCTACATCTGAAACACTGACAGACAAATAAAAAATCTAAATTACTTTTATGTAAGCCTAGGGCCTTCTTGTAGACGTTTCTATTATCGGTATAGGCTCAAACATTGTATCTGACTAAACAGTTTTAATAATGAACAATGAAATCATCCTGACATAAGTCATCTATTATTTATCAGTCTATAAATAAAGCTATTTCGCACACTTTTTTTCCCTTAACAATTTTCTCTTTTTTTAATAATGTATGAAAGTAATTAATATTTCACAGTTACAGCTAGTCTTTGCTAAAGGATGACGACCTCCTAGGCTGGGTTCTTGGGGTTTAGAGCCCACTGAATGGGTAGACTGTGAATAGTAGGGATTGCACTGTAAATAGGTGCATTATTACTGGCTTGCTGGTATTGGCCCGTATTGCTGTATTTCATAAATTTCTGTATGAAAATAAAAAAAGGCGATCATTCGGTTTGTAGTCGGAGAGAATAGCAGAGGTAAAAGTAAATTATTAAAAGTAGCTTATGGTATTAATGTGGTTCAGCCACCTCCACCCTCACCAATAACAACAACAACGAGTGTATTGATAATAGCTATATTATCAATACCATGAAGATCAGAGCTCTCCTCCTTCATGAACAGCTACTGTCGAACAGAACCTTGACCGATAGGGAGTTGAAGTTGATGTCGTAAGTTTCATAAATAACATCAAATGCATCTATAGTTTATAACGATAAGATCATTATAGGAACGGTCTGTCTTCCATCTTAGACTTTAATGATAGTTCACTAAATTCCCAGCGTTCATTACTTTTAAATGATCAAACATGGAATGCCATCAAGAAAAGTTCCTGAAGAAGCATCCCGTTAGATTGACACACATCTATTTCGAGAAGCTTTTCTTCTGCACAATGGTAACTATATCCGCTGCGAGCATTCCCAATTTGAATGCCCCACAACTTCAAGAAGTGTCCAACTAGATCAGATGAAGGGATGCTGTTGTAAAGCATGCTTTACAAAATTGAATAAGCATGCTTTACACAATTAAATAAGCATGCTTTACACAATTAAATAAGCATGCTTTACACAATTAAATAAGCATGCTTTACACAATTAAATAAGCATGCTTTACACTATTGAATAAAAATTTGTACTTTTTAAAAAAGACCTACCTAATGTGTACATTAATACAACCTTTTTTAATCGTACACATTTATTGATATACGGGTATATGAAAATAAAACTATTATATTCAAATTTATAAATCAAAATAATTAAGGTTCGTTAATCCGATTATCACCTATCAGTTGCTTCTCCTGCCACTGTTGCAACTTTTGTTTTGTGATTGTTTCTGTCCTGAATAAAGCTGGAAACATTTCAAATATAAGCTAATTGTAAAATAACAGGTGCTCATTTATAAAGAACTAAGTATCTTTAGTATTGAAGGCAGTTAATGAGGACATATTTCTGTATTTTTCTGTTCTCATCATTGTCAAATGCGTAAGGCATGTCAACATTACTATTCCCATCAACTGTTTAAAACAATAAAGTTTAAACCTAAACAAGTATTATGGCATTTGAGGTAATCTTCAATATAAAAGCCTGACGAGCAATGTTGCATAAAAGGACTTTTGTTTCTAGAAATGCTGAATTAACTGTGATTTTCAAACGGTTAATTTGGATTCTGATCCAGAGCAGCTTTCAACCCTTTTTCATTTTTGACCTAACCGGTTTTGTCATTCCAGTTAATATAACATCCTGAGCTTGTATAAGATTTTTTGTTGACTTACTGCTTTTAAATTTGCTACTACAGCAATGATGTTATTATCATCTACATGCTGTAACTTATTTCTTTCAATTCCTTTATTTATTTTTGCAGTCATGGAATAATCAATAATGTCATTTTCCATTAAACTACGTGTAAACAATATCAGAGGCCAAGGAGAAACACAATTCAAACTACAACAGTCTTACATTCTGAAATATTTCTTTTTTTTTGTGTGGTGTTGATGGGTCTGTATCGACCATCATTGGTGACTCAAACTTCAAGGATGCTTACCTACCCCTCTTTTTTGCCAAAGGAAGCCTTTCTTGCTCAGATTTAAAAGATTTCACCATCTGTCTTGAGTCATCAGCACCATCAGCAACAGCGGCGTTCATTTGTTGTTTTGGCAACAGTGCTATCCTCATTGGTGAACTAAAGAGTAATTATGGAGACGATCAAACGAGGATTTTTATAGGGTTATCATTATTACGTGTGCTTACTTCAGTTCGTAGTTGTCTCAAGCGTTGTTGTTCGATTGCGACTTGAAGGAGGATTTTTAATCATTCACCTCTGCAAGCGCTGATGTAATTTCATCGTTTCTTCTTTTTTTTTTAGGACGCATGTTTTGAATTACTATGGGGTGCAACGTATTGTATCCAATCAATCTCTTGTGCATGCCGAGAAGTCAACCCAATTCATTTCGTTGACTTACAAATGGCTGAAGACAACCGTCGAAGAAGTATTCATTGAGACGGCCCAGTCAATGATCCGGGAAGTTCCCCCAACGTGCGTCGTTGGCTTCAATGGTGGTTACAACCTACCATTTCCAGTATGATTTTCAATTGTAGAACTGTGTTGAGTGATGATCTTCGTAACCACCCCTCCCGTACGTATAATGCTATCGAGTCTTACCATCGAATAAAGAAGTTATTTATCAAACGATTAAGAGTCACTATTTGGACTGTATTCTTTAAGCACTGTATCACTTTTTTGTGTTCAGTCAGAGGATGAAGAATTGAATCATTTGAAGAAGAAAAAGGTGTTTACTGACAAGATGATTCGAAACATATTGTCAGAGGCAAGTGATCAAATCATCTTTTTTTGAATAGCGTAAATGGGATTTGGGAGGCCCCTAACAAAAAGGATGTTCTTATAAGGATGATGAACAAGGCATTCGTTTACGTTTTTATACACCGTGCACACCTTGAAATATTTAAAAAGAAGTGCCATATAGTATAGACAGTCCGGATCCATCATGTTAAAAGAGTGGGTGTGCATTGTTCACATTGATTTTAATATAATTTTTTTTTGGATGATGGAAACTGTGATTTAAATCCATCTTTTTTTTTTTTGCATAATGTCCATGTTACACACACACACGAAAAGGGGGGTATTGTTTTTGCAGAGGGGAAGAAATTAAGATTCCCTGACACTGTTCACTGGCTCTGTTATTGAATCTGATGCAGATGTAGAAGCATTAGTAGCAATAGCATCCGCTTGACTGCTGTTTTGAATAGCTTCTTTTCGTTCGTTTTCTTCTTGCTCAGCCAGTGAGATACGAATTGCTTCCATGACCATCCAATCTTCCAGATCCATATTGACACCTCTTACAGTTGTAATGAATTGATTGTATTCGGTAGCAGCAGCGGAAGAAGCAGAACGTCCCGGACGTTGTGTTAACATACCTAATCCCGTTCGTAGTAATCTCGAGTTCCCTGCTGAAGCTGAATTGCGTCGTGATACAGTACGTACAGCCGGTGGTATTAAAGTTTTCCAATTAGGTCGAATGTGATCTATATATTGTATAGATTAGCCCCTTTTTCCATTTCACACACAACAAAAAAATTTACCAATGAGTACGACATCAGGGTTTTTGTGAGATACACTTTCTCGTCTTGGACCATCTTCACTTACACCCGAGGTCGTATGTCGAGTACCTGTCATAGTACTATGGGATCCACTTCTTGAGCGAGCCTAGAATGGGTTTTAATTTATCAAGGAAAGCAGACATGGGCTGTTAGATGATGATGGATAGCACTTACCTGGAATTTCTCGCTCCAGGTGGGTGGTTCGTAGAGTACACCATAATTCTCTTGCATACAAAATGGGCATGTTGCTGGTAACAATGGGGTTTCCAAGGGTCTATGAATCTGAACGAAGCATTCGGTGCAAATGGGTTGATCACAGCAACGAGAGTAATTGATATTGGCGGGATAATACTAAAGACAAGAAAAAAAAAAAAAGACTAAGTTATATATCTATATATTAAACTCGGACCAGAAATAATGACGAAAAAAAAAACGTACCAGGAAGCAAATGGGACATTCGACAGCATCGTTATACAACATTTTTTCTCGCTGCTTCATTTTTTCGACAAATAGCTTCTTCTTGTCAGCCACAGGGTCGACATGACGACTGGAAGAGGAAGCGCTACGAGGTCGTGTGATTCTTTTGGGTGAGTCAATGGAGATGGTAGACAAAGAGGAAGAGGACTGTGGTAAAGGAGGAGGTGAGAGTGTCTTTCGAGTGGGTGTTGTTAGTGGAGACAATGTTACTGTTTCTGGTGCATCCTCCAAACCTAAATTCATGTATAGCAACATTAGCTTCAATAACGCTTTTTAATAACTCATATTTTAATTATTTACCCTTGTAGAATGGTGCTATCTTGCGTGCTATAATTAAGCTTCTTGTGACTTTGGGGTCATAGTCTTGTTGTGTAGTGGTTGTATATAGTCCATTCGGTAAAACTGCACCCAAGTCTACTAAATCTTCAATCTTTTGTTGTTGGATACGACCTGATTTCGATGACTTTCCTACACTCTTTGACGCGTTGGCACCCATTGTATGTAATTTAATAGATAAGAGAATAAAAAGAAAGAAAGAAAGAAAAAAAGAAAAAAAGAAAAAAGAAAAAAGAAAAAGCGGGAAAATAAGAGAGGCAGAGGAGGGAAAAGGGCTAATAATTGTAACTCAGTAGGGGAAAATCGGATGTTTTATTTTTTTATGCTTTTTTTGATGAAAAGACGTCAATGATAGCATTGGGTGGAGCACTGCCTTGAATATCTGTCAATGCACCGTCTAAAATGTATGTATAAGGTCCTGATTTACGGTGTTCGTTCATTTCGTATGCCACTGTTAAATTGCATCCTATCAATCAAATACCGAGGTTAGTCCTTTGTTTTATGTGTCTTTAGTTTATTCTTCTTCTTACTAGGACAATGGTATCTAAATTGCTTTTCGTATCCATCGCGTCTATTATCGTCACAGAAAGAGTTAATAAACAGCATAAACAAATCCACATGGAACCATGTACCTCTTTAACAAGACGCAATCGTCTGCTTCTGCTGTCAGTTTATAGGTACGTCTAATGTTGGAGACAATAACGGCATTATCTGTTCTTCTTCTTGGTAATTGTCGCAAGTCGGCATCGATCACCAGTAGAAACTCGGAACATAGACAGTAATATACATGCAGTGATTTAGCAGAATCGTTTTGTGTTGCATGGTCCGATGACGACACCACGGATGAAGAGACAATCTTTGGCATTGTTGTAAAAAATAAAATAAAAAAACCAAGAAACGTAATTTTTTTTTTGTATGTGTGTGTGTGTGTGTGTGCGGGCGGGTTCCGGGAAAACCTTTCCTGTATGTGACTTGGGTTTAAAATAGATAACGTCATGATTTAAGCTTTTTTTCATTGTTTGGCCCTGAAACAAATTATAAAAACTCACCGTACTTCTTTTTTTTTTGGGGTTTCTCTTTTTTTTTTTTTTTTTCTGTATACATATACATATTTTTTTTTATTTACTGTAATATATAAAATGGATTATACACCTAAACAGTTACATTATTTTAAGCGAGAGTTGATTACACTGCAACTGGAAAAGGAAATCAACAAGTTGATTGCTAGCCCGGATCTTTCTTCTTTACTCGACACGCCTACAGGAGATACGGAGTTTCCTTTCCTTCGCTACATCTTTCATAATATCATCATTGAGTTCCCACTTCTCAAGCATACCTGTGATGATCAGTTTTGGCCTAAATGCAAGCTCTTCCTGAACGAGTTTGGAAAGGTGGGATTGGATGGATATCATGCACCTCGACACACGCAAGGTGCATTACAACGTAAAGCAGTCAAACACAAGATCCAGAAATCGCTCGTCTTTGCTTTTTGTGCCAGCATCAAGACCTTTCAAGGTGCAGAAGAGAGTATGAAGGTCACCACATTACCACCACCAGTACAGGAAGGAACAACAGAGACAAAATCATCGTCCTCAACAGTCAAGATCAATATTGTGACGGTAAGACAAGTCAAGGAAAAAAAGACGTTGCGCGAGATATCACATGCCGAATTCTTGATAGAAACCGTTTTTCCTAACAACAACAATGATGATGAACCCGTGTATGTAGCACGACGTCATGGTGATTTTCGTCGTTTACGGGAAAGTTTACGACAGGAGTTTAAACAATTGGATATTCCACCTGTACCATCCAAAGCTCACACAACGGACTCAAAAGGCTCTGGTTATCGTGAACATGATCGACTTCTTTTGCGTACTTGGTTACATCAACTAGTGGGTGAAAAGGATGCTATCAGTCCATCACAGCACTTGATCTCTCAGTCGTCACAAGGTTTGCGTCAATTTCTGACGGATAACCCCATCACTTTCACAATGGCTGAGGAACAGGATACATTGGAAAGAGAGAAATCAGATCAACAACGTTGGTTGCAACAACAGGATGCACAAAGGGAATTAGATCGTCGTGTGTTGGAATTGGATGATACTTTGGATGTGCTTAAAAAGCAAATCTTACAACCTGGTGGTCTCATTGGTATCTTTAACACCATCAAGTCTACATCTCAAGTGGTTGATTTACCTCCTTCTTTGAAAAAGGCCTTTGAATGGGGTCGTATCAAGTGAGTCTTTTTTTTTTTTTTTTTGATTAAACTAAACTAAAGTGACCTTATTGTATTTCCAATGTAGCTTTGCGTTTGCGTTACATCGTCAATTTTTAACCTCAGATATAGCAGCTGAAAATTACAACAATTTACGTCGTACACATGGCTTGATGCCTTATCGCACCATGTCCGTCATTTTAAGGTTCTCGAATCCGATGTTTATGGTCAAGAGCATTCTGGATCTGTTCTTGGCACAACCCTTTGGAGGCCGCAGTCTGTTTCAACGCTTAATCATCTCCAATATGAATGAAGAATCCAAAGCCTTTCAAAAGGATATCGAGATCCTCGAAAAGAAGATTGGAGACAAGACTGTGTGTAAGAAACTGTTTAATGCAGTACGTACACCCTTGGTATCTGCCGGAGACAAGAGTGAGTTGTCAGGTTGGATGGAGGTCTTGGCCTTACTTGAGAATAATGAGATTGAACCTGTACTGTCTGCAGAACAAATTGGAGTCATTATCAGCAAACGAAAGGCCAAATGGATGAAGCGTTGTTCTAGACTATGGGAATTATATGCACGTGTGTATGAACAAGAACTAATGATGAATTTGGTGTTTCAAGGTGTGACGGGAGATCTACTCAAGGAATTCATTGCGGTATTCTACCAACCTTTAGCAGAAGTGTACAAGGCTGCAGATATTGGTACTACCTTACGTCATGTCTCTGATTTCCTGGATGATTTAATTCTCGTCATTGATGGATTAAAAGGAAAAGAAGGAGAGGTGTCAGATACAGTACAAGCCTTTGTGGATCTGGTCGCACGTCATGAACAACATTTTTATGCGTTTGTACATAATGTTCATAGTCAAGAAGCGTCCAAAGTATTTGATGAATTGATCCATTATGTGGATGGATTGTTTACATTTATGGCACAAGGTATACCCGGTAAAATCGATATGAATCATGGTGTAGAAAAAGCGGGTTTTACCAGGCCAAAAGAAATCGAGTTATTAGAGTATGAGATTGATGCCATTTGTGAATATCGATACAAGCAAAAGATGTATCGATTTGAACGAACCAAACGCAAGCTCATGATGCAACAAGAGCAAGTGACTGGAGATGGATTATTATCCATTCGTGAACAAGAAGAAAAGGAGATGCATGATCAGGTGTTTCAATATATACCCAAAAGCAGTGAAATGATGAATGCCATTCAAGATTATCACGACTTTGATGATGAAGATGATGAAGAAGGAGAAAAGAGTGAGAACAGTGGTAGTGAGAGTGATTCGGATACAGAGTCTTCTATTCCTTCCAGAAGAAGTAGTAAAAGCAGTGGTAGTCATGTCTCTCATGCAGGTATCGATAAGCCTGTACTTACACTCATACCTCAAATCGTACCTTATTTTGTAGACGATGTTGTTGCCATGATGAGCATAAAAAAGATGTAAATTTTTTTATTTAAACAATAAAATAGAAGGAGCTTATTTACCACCCTCGTGTGCCTGATTTATCAGCGCCACGGATTAATAAATCTCGCAAGACTTGCCATCTCTTTTCACATGTAGTTGCGGAATGTTTGCCACGTAGTTTTAATGCGGCTTCTTGCCATCGACAACCGCTAAGTCTCGTCAAAACGTGAGCCATTAATATCTTGTCATCCTCTACCGTCCATGATTCAAACCCTCGAATGGTTTCATAGTTTTGTTGTGTGGGTGATGAAGAGGAGGAGTCTGTGAGAGGAGGAGAATGTATCGCCTCTCTTTGTTGTCTGTCATTGTTGTAAGGTAATAAAGAGTCGCGTGGTGGTGTGGGTGGACGCCAATTATCAGGTTGCACGAATAATGCCGACTAAACAACAAAATAAGTTATATATCACAAAGGAGATTTAATTAGAATATTCTATTTATTTATTTTTTACCTCTTCGGCGTGTTGTGCTTTGTTCAGCACATAGGCAATCAGGTCTTTGGCACTAGGTCGTCTTGCCTTAATCTTTTCTTTTAATGTCACTGGCTATAAATAAGAAAAGATGCATTAATAAAAGGATGTATTGAAGTGTAAATAGAACATTATAGCTCACGGGTAATTCATCCTCACTATCAATCAAATTCCCTTCCTCGTCATACTCCACCACGGGTTTTGATTTGGCTACCAGAAAAAGATTATGAATACGGGAAGTTTTTTAAAAGGTCCTCTTTCATCGTTACCCTTTTGTGACATTTTAGTGGGAATGGAAGGAGACCCGGTCTTTTGAAAATTTAAAATGATGCGACGTACACTAGGTTGACTTAATCCACACATGCGTGCAATCTTTTTATGATTCGCACCTGCTTGATGAGCACCTATAATTAACCAACGTTTCGCATCATTTTTTTCTACACTAGAGATATCGTTGCCGTGCATAGTATTGTTATTATTATTATTATTTTAGTAGAGAAACAACAACAACAACAAAAGAGAGAAAAGAAAGAGTGTGTGAGTGTGGAGAGGAAGGGAGTTTTAAATTTTTATAAATGTACCCAGAGAAGGCCAATAGAGATCGAGCATAAACGTCATTCAGAGGTTTTTTTATTTTCTTTTGCTGTACCTTTTTTTTTTTATTTTATTTTTTTAAATCTATAGAGATCACACACAGAACACACGTACTCTATTTACAAAAATTGGGATGGTGGTGGTGGTGGTGATGTAGGTGTGCTTGTGTGTTGTAATAGTGGTGGTGCTGGGAGGGGAGGAATCAAAAATTTTAGGTCTTATCAGGTCTTGCAACAACAGTTTCAAGCTTATCGCCCAACTTGATAAAAGTATGACGTAAAACACGAGTATCAACTAAAAGCTTCTTTCCGAGTTCTTGTACAATAAGAGGATTAGCATCAAAGTGCATAGCCCAATATCTATTGATGTATTAGTCACAATCTATCAAAAACGTATCATTCCCAAAGTCTACCTTCCATCGGTAAAGTATTCTTGATGTCTCTTGATGCGATGAGGGATCTTCATGTCTCCCCAGTTATCGAAACCACGTACAACACCACCACGATTAAGCACTTGCTTTGCAGATGTCTTTAAAAGATCTTTCAAATTGCTCTATTGATCTTGTTAGTCATCTTTGTCCCCTCATTCTTCCATTGGCTCTCCAAATTACCTCGACAATGTTATGACGTGCAATACAAACAAGTTCGTAAAAAGGCATCGTTGGAATTCTAGTGTTGAAAGGGTTTAACAATAAAAAGAAGAACGAAAAAAAAAAAACCTTGTCCCCTTGACAGTTTCCCCGGGGGGTGTGCGCAAGAGGGTAGAAAAAGAACAGTCCTTATCTGCACCACACATTCTGTCTTGGTTTTGTCGAATGCAGATGTTTTAAGCTACCCTTTTTTTAAATGAAATAACATTTAGATATTTAACTTGCATGCTTCTCGAGTTTCAGTAATGCGTGAAAATGATAAAGTATCCTTTAAAACGATCATTCAACTCTTTGATGTAAATCTTTTTTTTTAAACTGCAGACAACCATAAAATGCTTAAGAGAAAATATTATGCTTTAAAATTGTTGTGGATCTTGATAAATAAAGAAACCACGAATGAACAGCTGTATCCAATGCTAATATAAAACAGTGCACAAGCATTTAAACTTTCCAAAGATCACAAGTCATTGAGTTTGTTATTATTTTAAATTATTATTTCACTCCGGGTGTCGTAATGGATATTTGGGTATTGTGAACGGTATACACTGCCTAGTGTCATCGATAAATGTATTGGCTTTATTCTGTCACCAGCTTTCAAGCTAAATTTAAAAGATCTACGAAATATTCGTAAGCGTACCTTTTTTGATTGTTACCATTGAATTATATGTTTTAGAAGACCTTCCTTATACGCATCAGATTGCATCCATATCGTTTCTAATTATTATTATTATTTAGAAATGATGATAATAATAATAGTCCACTATGACATTGTTTCCAATTCCATGCTTACTAGTGAAAGAAATTCACAGGCATGAAGGGCTTTGTCATTGATAGAAAATATCTCGCATTTGACAAGTGCAAGGGGAAAAAATCACTGGTATAAAAGAGAGGGATGTAAATATACATTGCAAATGCAGCAGTGCTATCATTCAAAGCGTAAGAATTCTATTATAGAGAGCAAAAACTCTCTCACACACCTTGTTTTTGTTTATGTTATGTCATAAGTTCACATGACATGCGACTACCAATCATATTTTTTCTGGCAAAAAGAGTATAAATGCTGCGCAATTCCTCTATTTTCTCCTTTTCTTTTCTTTAACCGAGGCAGTTTATCGTTGTTAATACCAGGCGGTTGTTCATTCACCAAATGGTTTAGCCTATTAACCGCGTATAGGCGATGCCTTTTGTCAGGGTTACGGCTTTTGATGAGACATGCGACACCTTTTTTTGCTAATAGGTAAAGTGTATTGAACTGGGGGAGACGGTCCCCCTCCTCTGAAATGGCTTTCTTAACTAGTTCAATTTACACCTTCCCTGTGCTGACACAGAAGAAGGTATTTCATGTTGGTTCTTACTTTTACTCTTTATACTAAAAGATATATTTTATAAGGTTTCTTTCTCCATCTGTTTTCGCCTGAGTAAAACGAGTTTAGGGTTCTTTTTTTCTCTTTTCGCTCACTTTTTTTTTCGCTTTTCTTAGGGACAGTCAAATTTTCCTTAGGGACAGCCAAAGTGCACGTAGTCGCAACGTAAGATCTGTGATTTGGATGTTCTGTAGACCTGGGAACAAGGATATACAATCAAAAACAATGTAACAATTACGAATAAATGTATATTAAACGATTTAAACTTATTTTGACAATTCTATCATCACTCTTTCGCCTTTGAGCTCGTTTGATCTTAATCTTACGCAGAAATATTAAGGTAAGGACTAAACGAGAAGCTGAAAGTAAGCTGTAAAACACACATACTGGTTCAAGCTATTTTTGTTGTTATAAATGTGTATACATTTCAAGTTGTTAAGTTATATTGACCTCTTGATGTCTATAAAAGTATCATAATCCCAACATGACGACTACGCGCACCCTGGCTGTCCCTAAGAAAAATGGCTGTCCCTAAGAAAATTTGGCTGTCCCTAAGAGACCCGTTTTTTTTTCTAACCCTAATAAAAAAAGATGAAGGGAATGCATGGATACAAGCCTCCGCGTGGTCATTCCCGGGCAACACTCTTCTTTTAGAGTGGCTAATGTGTATCTTTTCTTTTAAAAAAAAAAATCTTAATAAAGTACGCGTTTTTAAACTATTTTTATTTCTTGTCTTTCAAGATCCTTTGAGACTGTTAAACAAATGTTTCTACAATTAACATAAGAATAAGTAGCCACTTATCTAAAGACTGGTGTAGAGACAGAGTTTAAAGATCTTGTGCTTGCAATGACGGCACCAGCTCTACAACTCAACATGGATCTTGAAGCTTATCCAAGCTAACTCAAACTAATCAAGGTTAATCTAAGCTAATTAGCCCGCTGCCGCCAGCCTACGCACGAACCCACACATCTTTACCAGATCAAAACTTCACTTTGGGGTCTTTAAGCTAATCCAGATTAAAGTAAACTAATCCAGGCTAGTCTGGGTTAATATAAGCTCACCAACTCGGTTCTCAATCTAGAAATTTCAAGAGCCTATAAGAAACAACTGAAGATACGCCTTATTTAACAGATTCATATAAGAATTAGATGTTTCTAAATTTAAATTTTTTTGCTCGATAGATGAAATTGAGAAAGAGCGCACGACCATTTCAAAAAGAGAAATAGATCCCCAATGTAGTTATGCCATGGTTTGTTGTGTAAGATAATAACGCACGGGGGTAACTGGTAGCTTATAAATTTCTTTGCAAATGAAGCCTGTTTGAGTCAGTCGTCAAAGAAGGTGACACGGGCGACAGTATTATTTGAGGGATGACCAAGGTTGATTAGAACAACAACAATAGCGGCAAAGACATAGAAGCAATGATTCTTTTGTTCCCGTCTATAATATCGTTAAGAGTCGTGTCTGGCAGGTAAAAAGACATCTCTTAAAAAAATCGTATATCAATGTGAATGGGCATATGGTTTTTTTTTTTTAAAAAATAAAACTTGTCCATTTATGGATCTAAATGAATTGTTTCTATGCAGGTGTAAATATTTGGCGCTTAAAGTGTGTTTATCTTTACAGATAAATAGTTTTTTTTTTTTTCATATAAACACTCTTCTTTTTTTTTTTTTCACTGTTCCTTTAAAAAAAGTAAGGCAGAGAAACAAAGAAGAAGAAAAAGAAAGGATGTATGGGAATGGGGGTTATATCTTCGATGTTTCCTTTTAAAATAAACGGTCGTTATATCTTTTTTGACAGTAACGACAGAAACAATAAAAAGAGTTAGGTATGTGGTTTGTTTTTGTTGTCAATATAAAAGGGTTGTTGTTGCATGATCTGTTCCATTTTAGTCACATTTTTGGTGCGGGGATCCGAATAAGCGTCAGTTGGCTTTGCAATGAGCCCATAATAACAGTAGTTTAAATAAAGCCGATATCCACACACACTCACACAAAACAGGCTTCTTTTTTTCTCTTTTCTTCTAAAAAAAAAAAAAATGTTTCCTATTTTCATCATATTTTTCTTTGGTTGCGTGACAAGTATCCCCATCTTCTCTTCCAGTCTATTCAACATTGGATGTACACAACCAATCTATCAAGCCTTGGATCCTGTGCAAGGATTAAGACCCCAAACTCAAGCTCATATCAACTTTGGTAAGTTATTAAACAGACAGTACGGGGAAATAATAATAAACTGACAGACAGGTTATAGGGTATATACATCGTTTGGATACACCCACACTTAGACTAGGACCTGACATTAGTGTCCATCCTACCAACAGTAGATCGGAAGAGCTACCTCATCAAGCGGCAGCTATTTTATCAAGTATCCGTTATGATGAATTCAATCGTCAACTGGAAGTCCGAGGTCGTATTAGTCAATTGAACGCCTATCGTTTACAACGTGTACCGAATATGGAAGGCACGGTGATGAGCTTACGTTTTGATACCTTTGGCAGTAACCCTTTGAGTACAGACGGTATTACTGGTAAAATCGTGCAATTGACGGTGATCCCTCACATCAAAGGAGAACAGCATGCGGAATTGGTGATGGAACTAACACCGGAACCTAATTTGGCTCATACAACGGAATACATCACCTATGCCGTAGGTGGAAAACAAACCAAGATGGATTGGACTGGTAGTGGTAAAGAGGGATGTCGTACTTATACACAAGTGAATAGTCGAAAAGATCGATTTCATGAAACATTTGAAAGTGCCATGTTACTGTAAAATAAAAATATGTGTTTCTATCGTGGCTGAAACACACACACACACACACACACGCCCTTTTTTAAATATGTATATGTTTATTTACTTTTAATATGCTTTGGTGTGAACTACGGAAGGACCTGATTCATTATAATCCACTTTACTGATATAATTCTTTGCGTCAATAAATACAAGCTGTGATTAGAGTAGAGTTAGTTTTATAAATTACTTTTTTTTTTTCTGAAGCCACACATATGTAAATTACCTTGGCGACGATCTCAGCACCTAACCAGGTGGAATATTGCTGATACTTTTTATCCTTGAGTACCGTGAAATAATCAGCAATTCTCAAAAAACTTAATTGACGAGGTTGTGTATCTCCAGCATTTTCAGAGTGAGGTAAAAACAGTTGAACCTCTGTTTTGATACGTCTTGCCAAACCTGCGGTGTGACAACAGCCACCTGCAATAGCGATATTCTCCCATAATTTAGGTCTGATCTCGGGGGGCTCACAATTCATGGCGGACAAACGCATGGCTTCGGGAAGAGAAGGGCTATCCAAACCTACGAGATCTGGAGAGAACAAAGGATCAAGCACATCATGACGATAGGCACCAATATTAAAGGTATGTTCCTTGTATTTGATTTCAACCGTCTCTGGTAAATCCACAACTTCTTCCTCTTCTGCTACTTTTTTGGGATTGGTCTCGTCGTCTAATATTTCGTCAATAATTTCAGGCTCTTCCATGGCGTTTTGTAATTCTGCTGCCAACATGTTGTCTTCTAATTCATGACCAATCGAGACATTGCAAATACCGGGTAATTCACGAACGTATTTGGCAAAGGATGTGTCGAGTTGAAGGTCTGTGTTTTCGAATTGTTTAACAAGGTGGGTGTCCTTTTTTAATAATTGAAGAAAGTATTCGTCAAACACATTGCCGCCCATGGGAATGGTGAATACGGATTGGGACTGAAGGTTGCTATCGACTACAATATTGACATCTAAAGAGAGAGAGAGGGTTGAATAAGAAAAGAAAAAAACATGTATAAAAGAAGCTAACCGGTGGTTTCGCTGCCAATGTCTACCACGATACCGGAGACGGTACCACAGCCAAAGAGAGTCAAAAGAGGTTGAGCAGCAATATAAACACCAGGTACGTTAAATGATTCGAAAAAGATTTGTGTGATGCGTTCATGTTCCAACTTTGTCCATTGTACAGGTACAGAAATCAAGACGGGACTTTCGTTGCGTGATTTCTTGATACCGAGTTCTTTAAAGAGAATATGATGCCAACAGTCTTCCAGATCCTTCCAGTTGATAATCTTGTGGTTTTTAATGGGATAGTTGAAGTCTGCCATATCGATAATCTTTTTTGATGATTAACACACGCTTATTTTTACTATTATTAAAATTCATAGTAGAGTGCTTACCACGCTGGGAGGCTTGTTGGTATCGTGCATGCCAATACCTGCTGTGGTGTAATGAGAGCCGACATCAATGACGACAAAGTTTTCTTCTCGTAAAGCAATGGACATTTTTAAAAAAGTAAAAAAAGACGCGTGTGGGGTGAATAAAAAAAAAAAGAGTTTCTCTCCTCTTTTTGGGAAATACAAGTCACCGTGCTTTCTCTCAGGCTAAACTATTCAAATAAACTTTCTCTGGGTTTAGCCAAAAACTCGAGGTGATTATTGTTTTCCCTCTTTTGTTTCCCTATTTTTTTTTTTTTTTTTCCAT
The DNA here is from genome assembly GCA_016758985.1 of Mucor saturninus. Lineage (NCBI taxonomy): Eukaryota > Fungi > Mucoromycota > Mucoromycetes > Mucorales > Mucoraceae > Mucor > Mucor saturninus. The sequence goes on from JAEPRD010000135.1 coordinate 80,840, forward strand.
CTTTATAGGTACATGATGGCAGGACAGAAACAAACTCACAAGGCGATGGAAGCGTTTCTTGTTGCCCCCGACAAGCTTGAATTCATATCCTTTTTATTATTATTACTCATTGAACCACATTTTGCAATGAACTAAAAAACTTATTTCCTTAACTGTAAAAAAAAATTATTACTGCTCTCCAGTGAATTTTTTTAAAAATCATAATGTGATCTCTTCTGGATATGTAGCAATTGTTCAACACCCATTATCCGAGACAACAGCAGAGTCATGGTAACCACATTTTTTTATATATAATGCATAATCCAATTTTGGGTGTTAATTGTTATAAACAGTGTTGTCTTGTTTGATGAACCCAAACAATCATCCTCTTTGCTTCTTTATAAAATCATACCCATCTATGCAGATATAAATATCGACCTTGGTTTGTTGCTCTTCTCTCTCTTTTATATATATCTATTCATTTGTTTACTAAACACTCTCTCCCTTGTTTTAGTACAGTCCACTTTACCCGATAGTCAAAAATCTGGTAAATGGGACACAAATATTAATGCAAAAAGTGTATGACTGAACCCCACAATTTTTTTTTAGATTTACTGGCTACCATTTCTCTGAAACAAGACTCCGCTACTTTTATTTTTCCCGAGAAAGACACCATGCTTCAATTTCTTAACATCTTTAAACGCTCCAAGTCCAAAGCGAGTAAGCTTTTGTTCCCTTCTTCTGATTTTTTATATATACTGAACATACTAAAAAACAACCTGAATGATAGATCCTTCGGACAAACCTCAAAGCACTGAATGGAGCAAGACCTACGGCAAATACGGATGTAAGTTTTTTTTTAAGATTTTCCCCCATCACATACTAATAATAAACGACCAAAAAAAAAAAAAAAAAGTGACACCACCGGAAAGAAGACCTGTACGAACAAACTCTTTACCCAATGTGGATGATAATCCCGGTAGTGCATTACCCTTTGTATTGCCTTTACAACGTGCAGAGACTATCCACAAGATCAATTTAAAACGCACCAAGACCGTGGTTGCTCCCAAGAGTAAACAACTTCATGCAGATAATGCTAAATCGCATTGGATCAACAATCAATTGATGAAGAGACAGGATGAATTTGTCGAATGGGATCAGCCCACGTAAGTAGCTTGCTTTCTAGCATGTCATCGTGTAAAGAAAAGGAAAAAAGCTAAAACAAATGTATCAAGTGCCTTTGTAGGTACGTGGAACGTACATGGTCAGTTCCCACCTCCCGATTTAAGACCTTGGTTACAGGATTGTGATACGGAAAGTGGCACAATCAACGATCCCGATTTCTACATTATTGGGTACGCTTTTATTAAAATATATATATATATATATATATATATATGATGATGGCACACTCATGTATTAAACTATATTTAGACTGCAAGAGATGGAAACGAATACGGAAGCCTATTTCCGTCATGATCCCATGAAAGAATCCACATGGACACGAACGATTCTTGAATCAATAAATGGAGGAAGTGACGCTTATTACAAGGTCGAATCCAAGCAGTTGGTAACCATGTTGATTATCGTGATTGCCAAAAAAGTGCATCGTGCTGCTATCTCGGAGGTCCAATGTACGAGTGCTGGTGTAGGTCTCATGAACGTGATGGGTAATAAAGGTGGTGTCTCTGTACGATTTCGATTGCACGATAGTTATGTCTGTTTTGTCACGAGTCATTTAGCTGCGTTTGCTGAAAAGACCGAGAAACGAAACCAGGATTTCATTGAACTATCAAAACGTTTGATTTACCCAAATCATCCGGACCCTTTAACAGAATATGTGTCGTATTCTTGGAATAACGGTGGTGACGAAGGTGTGTCGTTTATGGAAAATAACCAGGCGGTTCATGATTGGGATAAAGAAAGCTCGATTTTTCATAACGATGTGCTTATCTGGTGTGGCGATTTGAATTACCGTGTTAATCTAAATGAAGCTGTCATCAAGAATTATGTGTCACAAAACAAGCTGACTTTCTTGCTGGATTATGATCAATTGTCGATCGAACGAGACGCAGGCCGTACCTTCCCCATGTTTGATGAAGGTGAGATTGAGTTCCCTCCTACGTACAAGTATGATGCTGGCACCAACCAATACGATACCAGGTAAGTCTTTTTTTTAGAAATGTATGAAAATAAACTCTGTAGTAATTATTTGCAAAAAAAAAAAAAAAAAAAAAAAAAAAAAAAAAAAAAAAAAGTGAGAAACGACGTGCACCTTCGTGGACAGATCGAGTGTTGTTTAAAAAGAGCCCAGTGGATAGCACAAGACCCAGTGTAGAATTACTGAGTTATAAAAATTGCATGACCATGATGAACAGTGATCATAAACCTGTGCGAGCCTTATTCAGAATGAATATTCGAAAGATCGACAGTCGAAAGCAACACGAGACACGACAACGATTAATTCAACAAATTGTGGATAATCCCGATACACAACCTCGTGGTGATATTTCTTCTTCTTTCATTGATTTTGAAAAGGTGCGATTTATGGAATACAAGGAAAAGAACATCTTGTTGGAGAATACAGGACAAGTGTTGATGTTGTTTAAATTTATCTCGAGTGGAGAAGAGGATGTGGTATTCCCACCTTGGTTACAGGTAGAGCCTAGTTCGGGTGTATTGGCTCCTGGTGAAAAGGTGGTATTGCGTTTTGAAGTGACAGTGGATCCCACCATTTCCGCTCCCTTGAACCGTGGAGAACAAAGCATTGAGGATATCTTGATCTTGAGATTGGTAGAGTGTAAAGATTTCTTTATTTCGATTAATGGTGATTATATTCCTACTTGCTTTGGTGTACCCTTGGAGCAATTATCTGAATTAACTGTACCCATCCTCCAAGTCACCAATACAGCCTATAAACCCATGCCCGTCTTAAACCAAATTGATGTTCCTAAAGAATTATGGATGCTCATGAACTTTTTATGGAGCCCCACCATGTTTAGCATGGAACCATTGTTTTTGGAGCATGGTGATTTGGTTGTTTCTACGTATATCCGTGATTGTCTTGATAATGGAACCCAATTTGATGGCAATGTGTTGTTGGGTGGATCCTCTCCCACAGGGGCTGAAGGAGAAGGGGAACAACTTGCAACTTCCATGGAACATTTGAATTTGACAGAGGATGAGAAACGTCGAAAGGAAATTGTCAGTGCCAATTCCATGATTGATGTCTTGGTTGCCTTTTTAGAATGTCTTCCTGAACCCGTGATCTCCACTCATCTGTACGAACGTGCTTTAGACGCAGGTGATAGTTCCGATGCCATGAACATTGTAAGTGGAAAGGTTTTTTTTTTTTTCTTATTATTATTTTATTTTTGACAAGTGTATACTAAACAAACAAATGTATAGTTAAAGGAGTCACTTGCGCCTTTTCATCGTAACGTACTCTTGTACATTGGTATCTTTTTGAGACAAGCGATTGATGCAGCACCCGCCAATTGCCGCAACGCTCGTGAAGATAAAATCAGTAAGTTTATTGTGAAAAGATTTAAAAAAAAAGAGGGATGTATAGTAACCTTGTTTGTTTAGTCGAGACATTTACAGTCTTATTACGACCTCCTCTTGATTTCAAGGAACGTAATCCAGCCGTTGCTAAAGAAAGAAGAGAAAAGTTTGTAGTTCAATTGTTAAAAACTTGTAAGACATAAATTATTATACCTTTTCCTCTCTTATGACTTTTTCCTTTTCTTTTTTTCCCTACTTGGCATTTGGGATAATAATCTTCCTTTTTATACATAGAGCACGCTCTTATTCTCTCTCTGTGTGTGTGTGTGTATCACCGTCAAAAAAAAATGACACCTTTACATTTAATAATAAAAATACACTATTTTCAATCTATAGATGATACTCGATTTAAGGGGCCGGGCCGATCATTTGTCTTATGCGGTTAAATGGGTTTTTTCTTTTTTGACATGGCGTGTAAAATTAAATAAAATAACGGCTGTTAGAAAGCACGTTACACTTGAAAAGGAGAGAGATCAGCAGAAAATAAAAGAAGGGGGGGGAGATATGATGATGATTTTTAATAGGAGGTTAAACTCCGATTGTATTCTATATAAAAAAAAAAAAGTTAGAGATTTTCTACTGTTCACTCTTTTATTTCATCATGCAACAAGAAAAACTCAGTTTACCCTCTATCGAATTCATGCTTCCCAAAGTGGAGGTATGCTTAAAAGAAAAACCAAAACGACAACATCGAGCGAGTCATAGTATAAGTAGTCTTCCATCAGAACTACAACAGCTCTCGATATCTGCACCAGCCTATATACCCGATGAAAAGAGTGAAAATAACCAACCGAGTTGGATGGTGATGATGCCCTCTGCTGGTGCAAACAGTATAAGTAGGCATGGTCGAAGTCTATCTGAATTTCCACCTTTACCCGTGATCAAACATCGTCATCAAACACATAAACGATCTGCCTCGGCTAACACACCTCATTTATCGTTTACCCATCATACCACCACCACCACTACAGTAAGAGCACGCACCGACAGTCCACCTACCGTTACCAAGTCAACTCCTCAGGAAGAAGAAGAAAAGTCACATACTGCTACAGAAGCGCTATATGATGCATTGAACCTAAAGAAGGAAAAGAAATACGATACGTTGATGGTAGCCAGAGACGAACATACGGGAAGATATTATTGTCCGTTTTGTAATAAAGCCTTTAACCGACCCTCCTCACTTCGGATCCATACGTATTCTCATACAGGGGAGAAACCTTTTGCTTGTCAAGAAGAAGGTTGTGGACGTCAATTTAGTGTTCAAAGTAATATGCGAAGACATTTAAGGGTACATCAATTAGGTAAATCCAAGGTCAAAGTACCTCTCCCTTAAATCTCCTCCTCCTTCCCTTTTTTCTATCCCGATTTGCCGCTTTTTGCCCTCCTCTCTTTCACCCCCGTAACCGGAGTTGCTCACTTCTTTGTATCTTTTTTTTTTTCTATCTCTCTTTTATATGTACTCTAAAATTAGACTTTTTTTTTCTTTTACGTCCTATCCCCTTCTCTATATATAAATGACAATAATAATTAAAAAAAAAAAGGCTTTGGAATTATATGATTTAAAAAAAAAGTTAGAAATTGAAAATGCCACGTGGCGGTTTTAGTGACAAAAAAATAGATCCGCTGAATGCAACCAGTTGAAACTCTTATTTAGACATGTTATTTACAAAAACAAATGACATCAATCTTTACAAAGAATCTTCTTGGCATTGTCCGCTTTTCCTGTTTCTCTCTCTCTTTTTTTTTTTTTTTTTTCTGATCTATTGTACTTTATAAAGTCGCCACAGATCAAAATATGAACTCATGAGGAAGCACTTGTGATACGGAATTACTACAGCAGTTAAAAAAAGCCTTTAATGATTTTTACCTTGGTGTGCTGACTAATAACTGACAAGTCTGCCTGAATACAGAGTTTAGGGATTACAGTTGTTTCTAGTTGTTATCGTTTTTGATCACAATCTACGCTTTATTTATCTCGAGGTGCACACTTTCATCGTGTGAAGATGGCACAAAAAATTACTGTAGTTTGCAGAGGCCTCCTTTCATACAAGCCATTAAATAACTTTCTTTCGTGTTATCCATCCTTTTTCACATTATGGAGTTCATACATGTCATTTCTTTATAGTGTAAATGTTTTATATATAAGTTGTCTTTGCTCTTAAACACTTTCCGTTGAAACGATGGTCGTCTCATTTCTTCTAGGTAGTAATTCCCTTGACTATATTTCACCTAAAAGACCCAATGAATCTCTAAGCCTTGGTTCATGCTTGAAAGAAGAAAAGCACATTCAAGATATTGTTTTGTTTTTTTTTTTTAAAAAAAAAAATTATTTATTACATACTGTAGTCAGGGACGTCAAGCCTACCGGTTAAACTTCATTGGCTGAAGACGGAGTTTACCCGTAGAATTCTTTTTTCTGAACCTTTTCGATCTCCCTGATGTGCTGGGTTGGTAATGACTGTCAAGTGAATTGTAAGGTTGCATGGACAGCGTTTATATACACTATTTTCAGAAAATATTAGATCAAAATGTAAAAAAAAATTCGTTCACAAATAAAAAAATAATTCGTTCACAACGTAAAAATAAATACGCTCATCTTCCGAAAAAAAGATTGTGTGAAAGACCGAAAAAAAAAAAAAAAAATTGAGCTTACCACTTAAGTGTATCTATGGTTGACCTGCGATAACAGGCCTGGAAAATTTTAGTTGCGACGTTGACGAACATTTCTAATGTTTGCTTGTTCATTTTGGGTTCT